>CATIWF010187449.1:0-100460 GCA_949630135.1 Balakata baccata
AAAGTCCCTTCACTGAAGCAAGTCATGCAGCTAGGCAGGAATCTGCCACTTCATCACCTGTTGAATCAGCATCCAAGATTTGGAGTAAAAAACTTTCAGTTAGTCAAAGGATTAGAAGGGTAGAGAAACAAGTGAAGGGGAAAAATTAAAAACAAGAAGAGGTGCGAGGTAAGATGTGATATTGAGTCGGGCTGAACTAATGTTTTGTTAGCTGCTAATAAAATTTTATTTATGTCAAACATAGACCAAAAAAAAGAAAATTTTGAAAAAACTAGAGCAATATAATGGATAACTGTGTCCACTAATTTCTTTACGTAGGAGAAGATTGCAAATTGAATTTTTTATTTATAATGGATAGAATCATATGGTTGTATGTACGTACTAATTTTTAATGGACCATTAAATTTTGAATGTATAGTTCATGTACCCACTAATTCTGTTCGTGTCGAATAGAATTTTAAAGGGCAGCAAAATACTCCCATAAAAATTTTAAGATAATTGTATATCAAAAATTTAAATTTGAAATTTTTAGTTAAACTGGAAGAATTTTTTATCAATTCATCCTAAATTCTATTATTGGTTATCTCATAAAATATTGACCGGTAGTTTTCCATTATGGTAGTGGTACCTATCCAATAATTACCTAAAAAAGCCAAATTATTCCTTCATAATTGAATACACACACACATATATATATATATATATATATATATATAAAGTATTCCTATTAATTAATTAATGATATTGACTAAATTTAGTAATTTTTTGTTAATTTATAATGACGAGGACCTCCTTCTACTAAAGTACAATTACATATTTAATTCAATAATTTTTGTGCAAGACTTCCATTATGGTATCATTATCACGATTGACTAAAATACAAATAAACTCTATTTTTCATTTACAACTAATAAATGACTACTAAAAATAAGTGATTATGGTTATATCATTTTCATATTTATTGTTCACCAACTTGTTGGTAATGCAAACAAACATTTGGGTATGATGCTTCAACTTCAAGCTCCAAATTTAAAAGATTCAATTAAACATTTAAAGCTAAGTCCAGGTTTGATATTAAATTTCAAAAAAGCGCTTTTCGAAAAAAATTATATTTTTAATTTTTTTAGTTTTAAAAACTGCAGTTAATTGAAGTAGATTTAAAAAAACAGTTTATAAAAAATTAAAAAAATCAGTCAATTAAATAAAAAAATTTAAAATATATTTTTAGAACATTCAACAGTAGTCTCAAACACTCCTTAAGAATACTTTTGATTTTTAAACACTTATTTCTTAATTAGTTGGTGAGAAGAGAGAAAAAAGAAAATTATTTTAAAAAATTAAGAGTAAAGATTAAATTTTTATTTTCAAATATAATTATTACTATAAAAAATAGACATCCATAAATTAAGTATTGTTTTAAAAAAACTTTATTTATAATTATTAAGATAATAAAATGAATAAAATTTTTAGAATTATATTGTAGATAAAAAATTTGAATGTAATTGTAGAATGGTAATTGAGACGGATTGAGTTCTATTTATCTAACTTATCTGACCCAGAAAATCTATCTCGACTAGGATTCATTTCTTAATTTAACTCATTTAGATATGTTCAAATAATGTGAACCAAATTTGGTATTTTTAACCACTGTCTATCATTTATATTTTTGTTTCTTCTCAATCCAACAATAAAATAAAAATTACATTGATTTTTCTAATAAAAAATTAATTAAATCAATTCAGTTAAATTACTTCTAATAGGAAGAAATTTATTTATGCCAAATTTTAAAAATTTTGCTAACATCTAAACTTTTAGATAAATGAGTAAATAGTTGAGATTAGTCACTCAATCTAATCCTAATCTTCGGAAACAGCACTACTATTCAAATAATTTTTATTAGGCTTGGCAAAGGGGTGGGGGTGGGACAGGGAGTACGATCCCATCACCACAATAGAGAATTCCTGTGCCCACCATTCTTATCCCCATCTCCATCATGCGGGGATTCCATTCTCATGGAATTCCTCATTTCCATTGAATTTTAAAAAAAATTAAAAATTAAAAAATAATAATAATATATTAATACCACAATTTTACACAATAGAATAACTAATTTAATATGTACTAAATATGACAGTACTTTAATAAAATTACCGTTATGTAAATTTAAAAGTTTACAAATTGAAACAAATATAGTCATAAGCATCCATATTAGACATTTTGAAAAAAAAATAATTCATAAATTAGATTAGTACATAAATTTAATTAATATGGCTATAGTATTTATATTAATTATAAATTATATAAATATATAATTTTATTAAATAAATCAGTTATATATTATTAATATAATTTAGATTAATACATTAGTATAATACAGTTTTTGATAAAGAAAAAAAATATAGTAAAATATACATAATATAATATTTAATTTTTAAATTATTAAATATAATATATATAAAATATAATTATCTCCACTGGCAAAGAGTTCCATCCTCATCCCTGCCCTATTCCACTCAACGGAAAAAGAATATCCTCCATCTCCATTTTTATGGAAAAGTGAATTGGGGAATTCTTGTCCGTTTGGGGCAAATTTCCATGGGGATCAAGGATTCTCCACCCTCATTCTAAAGCCTAATTTTGATTCTCAAATTTAATTATTACTATAAGAAATAGACATTTATATTTTTATTTCTTCTCGATCCAATACTAAAATAAAAATTAGATCAATTTGGTTAAATTACTTCTAATTGGAAGAAATTTGTCTATGCCAAATTTTAAAAATTTTGTTAACATCTAAATTAGATATTAAGTAAATAGCCTACATTAGTCACCAAATTTAACCCTATCCTCGGATTAAATTTTCATTATTAAAGTATTGCTTTTCAGAAAATTTCAAATTATTTATTTGTCGCTTTTACATTATCAATGAAAATTATTATTTTTTTTCTAAATTTGTCGTTATACTCATTAATTCAAAGTTATTAATATTATGCTGAATTCAAAATTTTTAGTCTTTCAAAACTAGTGGTAACTTAGTCTCTACAACTCTTTTTTATTTCTTAAATTTAAGACTAATTAATAATTTTTCAATCATAGTAAAATCGCTAAAAGCGACAGTTAATATGATACGGAGGGAATAAAATCTCTATTAATAATAGAGAGTCAATTATAGAGAGAGAATAAAAATTAGATAAAAGAGATAATGAATTTTGAATTTTAAACTTAAATTTTTATTTTTTAAAACCTAAATAACTAAAAAATATTCAAGAATATATTAGTCATTCAAAATATATAATTAATTATTACATGAAAATTTTAAAATATCCATTCTTGCTAACTATATTTATTGATAAGAAAAATGTTTAATATCCCCTCTTTATTATCTTTTTTATTTTTAAATGATAAGTGGCTCCACTTTTAATATATACTATGAAGCCCAAAAAAAAAAAAAAAAATGTCCACATCACTTAAAGGATGAAAAAATACCTTATAATCCTTTTTGCATATAATTCGGTTTCATTTAGCACATAAAAACTCATTAATAATAAAATGATAATTTTGGAAAATAAAAATTATATAAGCTGATAACTTTATTTAGTAAAATATGTGCAAAATTTTGAGGGACAATATATTAAAAAAGATACAAATTGACAATAATATGATGCCAAATGAAAAAGGTGCTTTAGAATCAAACAAAGTTTCCTTTGGGTTTTGACTTTTGAGATCGTTACTCATAATTGAGTAGGGGAATATTAAGTTAATAATTTAAATCTGCATGTTTTAAAAATATATATATATATATATATATATATAATGACTCTGCATAGCTGTTTTATATATATATATATAATCTTTAGATAAATCGAGTTTATTAAATCAATTCAATTATATAATGATATATATATAAGTATTTTATTTTTATTTTTATATTAATTAATAAAAATAAAATAATTAAATGTATGTCATAGTATGTAAGTAGACCCGATATATATATATATATATAAGAAAATAAATATATAAAGCTATGCATGTATTAAGCTTTTCAATATAAATGGAGATTTCTCATCATAATCTTTTATTTTTATACAGTTGAGACTAATTACTTTTTTTTTTTCCTAATAATAATAATATAAACGAGTAACGGTAGTGGATTTCTTAGATAAAGAAAAAAAAATTATGCATAATGTTTTTATTTTTTTGAAGGTACAATCAATCATAAATTCGTAATGCATCAACTAATAACATTTGTAATAAAAATTTGAGGATTTCAATTAAAAAAGAAAAATCTATTTTTCTAATGAAGATGATTTCTTATTTTTTGGTCATACAGTAGATATTTTTAACTAATTAATTAGTACTATATACTTAAATTGATTTTATTCGTACGGAATAGGATTACAAGAAGATAAAACATTTTTTCATGAATTTAAAATATCTGTATATATATAATTAGAATTCAAAATTTCTAATTAAAATAAAAAAAGTTTACATCATCTCATCTATAAGGATGAAACATAAATTTTATATAATATGTGAAAATTAATTCAAGATAAAATTTTATTAAAAATAATTAATTTTGAAGTGAATAAAATCCCCCAAACCCAAATAGATTCATAATATAGTTTCAAAGAAATTACATAAATCTGATATATGTATTTAGTTTTATGCGTGTGTCACGCACGCATAAATTTCCATAGGAGTTGGAACTGTTTTTAGTTTGGTTTGGTTTGGCTCGGTTCGGTTCGGTTCGGTTGGAGAACTAGAAATGGAATCACGAACGCCAACTTATAAAGTGGGTCCCACTTAAAGAGAAAAGCTAATCACCGTCAATCACGTGAGAGCCTAACTCCATCAAAACAAATCTTAGCGAATGGAGAAGAAACACGCGTCACCCGAATTGGGTCCCACTACCAATCATGTGCTTGACATTCTCTTCTCTAGATGTTTGCATGCGCCACCATATCGCACTATACAATGGCCAAATAACAACTGGCCACGTCCTCAACACAACCTATTAAAAAAATTAATACTTTATTTTTATTAGTATATATATATAATGACTTTTTTTTTTGAAACGCAAAAACTTATATGCAGTTTTTTTTAATTAATTTTTTTATATCACTTTAATTTTTTCAAAATATAAAAACTCATGTTGTTATGTTAGCAAATTGTGATATGATACTTTTCAAATTTTTGATATTGTATATAGTCTAAAAATTATAGAATAAATAAAATAAAAAAACAATCGAAGAGATAATTTGAAAAAATTAGACAAATTAGAAGCTGCATAGAATTTAAATGACAAACAAAATGTCAACTATTAATAAAATAAACAATGCACGCTTTAAGTCTAGCTCATATGGTAAGTACCTTTGCTATAGAGATGAAGGATTTTAAGTTTAAGTTATCTCATCCGTATAATGTGATATTTCACTTTTATAACGAGTGTAAAAAAATAACTATTCCATATTATATAGCTTACAGTTTGTTGAATTTTTTAAATGTATTTGTGAAGTGTCTCCTTTCACTATTATAAAAAAATAAAAAATAAACAACGAAGCTTAGAAGTCTTTTTTTAAAATTAAGAATATGAAGCTTTATAAGTTAGTAGACCGTAGAGGAGATATGCTATAAAGGAAGCGTAATACATAAAATGCAAAGAGTTGATGGAAAACTTTGAATAATAAGGACAAATATTTCTGTTGAAGTTTCATTATCCTTATAAAATTTATTTCCATATAACGTTAAATTGTTGTTTGTTTTTTCAACATTTTACTTTTTTAGAAAATTTTGCCTCATTATAAGGGAAACTTTTTTCTTTCACCTAGATATTTTAAATTTAATTTCTGAAATATAAAATACTTTAAAAAAAACAATTTCATTCATTCAAACTATCAATATATCGATAATAACACATATACAAATTCGCTAAAAAATATAGAGGATGAGCGAATGAAAAATTCAGTATCCAGATTAATAATATGATAAGTCCGCTCAATGTTACAAATTTGATAATATTATAATTAGAATATCTACAACTCTAATCCTGTAAAATACTGATAATTATAATCTGATTTGTTATTTTTATTGATTGAAGTATATTTTGTTCATCCGAATCGTTTATACAAAAATAAAATGCTGTAATAAAACAATAAAAAAACCAAATACCGCAACAAGGTGCTAGAAAACCAAATGTCGTAACAAAATAGTAAAATCACAGCAAACAAAACTAAAAGAGAAACTAAATCTATGTAGAATAATAATTTATTTTAAAAATAAATTGATAAAAAAATGTGTAAATAAGTGATTTCATATTAAGAACGGCAAAAAAATCACTCTTCCTTACTTATTAAAGATGAATTGATAGAAAGAATGAATGAAAAGGAGACTAGAGTTTTTTTATGCATGGGATATTATTAAATAACGCTTTATCTACTTTATGTGGGTATGCTTAATTGCAAAATTCAAATTAGTTTGCAGCCATTAATATAACTATTTAGCAAAATGTTTGTATTTTCTACTCATTTTTAATAGAATTAATATAATTTGGATTTACATTCTATTTTGAAATATTCAATCCAACCACTTTCTCCATAAATATAAATGTCCATTAAATGAGATAATTAAAAACTACTATAAATAATATTCTTCAAATTTTTTTTTTAAGACAGTATTCTTCATAAAAGAAAACTAATCTACCTGCCACACATTCTCAGAATTGGAGCGCGTAATCCGATAAGATTCCGACGGTCTAAGCCGATATACTATCGGGTCGGGTTGTCAGTCCATAACCCGAGATGAAGGCCCGTATAAAAGAAAAAGAAATTCACAAACCTTGGTTTTTTTTTAAATAATATTTGCGCATTCAGTTGGTTTCTTCAGCGAATTGGTGTCGGTTCTTGGGTTCTCTGCCATTAACATTTAACAACCCAAACAAAAATGAAAAAAACGCTATAAACCCGTTATTACACACCATCGTCTTCTACCTCTGTTGTCATATTCAAGTAAAAATTCCAGCTTTTGCTTTAAAACTCAATGTTGTGAATTGGGTTACCTCCCATTCTCTAGCAAATATTTGTTTTCCTTGAGTTTTTCTCTTACAGGTATATATACATACATGTTCAGTGATTTTCATATATTTGTTCCTTTTTTTTGTCATTGTTACTATTACTATTACTATTATGATTAAAATTTGGAAGGAAGCTTTTCTGTTAGGAAATGGTAATCCAGCATTGCTGTTTTGGATTTTGCTTTTGCTGAAATCATAATATGTTATTGGCGTAGCTGATATTATTACATAACTATGGCTTTTTTTAGTTTTTCTGTTTTCTGGTCTTAGGTAGTTTAATTTGGTTTGTCTCTCTTGCTCAATTGAAAGAAGGATAGGCAGCGAGCAATAAAAGAGAATGTAGATTGAACTATTGATATTTTGGGTTCTAGAATGTGTTGTCTTTCTCTCTTTTGGATTCAATGTTACTTGTTCGATAACCCACAACCATCTCGTTTTTCTTTTTATCCAATATGTAAATACCAATGATGATATACAGATCTGAAATTGTTTATAGAATATGTATTGATTCTGTAATAATCAAGGACTAATTTTCATTCTTGTATATAGTATTGTGTCTGTTCATTTATTGGTTGGTGATTAATGTTCCATTTTTTTGGTTTATTTATTTATTTCTTCTCATCGTGTTATTTATTTATTGGTACAGGATGGTAGACTCAAGATTGGGACCATGGTGGAATCTTCTAGCTTGTTTGTTCTTTCTGGCCAAAGCAGAAGGCCTTTATGTTGGAATTACTTATGTGAAAAATGCAGTGGCAAAAGGAGCTGGTCAGTGTGTACTGATCTGATAAATTTTGTTTTATTATTTTTTTCTTATAATTTGTTAATTTGAATTTTTCTGCAGTTTGTTTGGATGGAAGTCCCCCAGCCTACCATTTAGATAAGGGTTTTGATACCGGCATTAATAGTTGGTTGGTTCACTTTGAGGTTTGTATTCTGTACGGAAAACCTTTTATTATTTATTTCAGAAAACAGAAGGGACAGTATATATTAATGTTGTGATTGATGCATGGAAGGTGATGGGAAAATCTATCACCATTAATTTCTGAAAAGATGCTTCTTTTATCCAACTTGGATGTGAAAAAGAGTTTAGCTTTGATATTAGATGAAAGAACTAAGATCATTTGATAGTATGAACTAAGTAAAATGATTGAAAAAATGGATGCCCATCAGTTTATTTCTTTCTAAAATGCTTTATTAGATCATATATACCAGGTGAAGTCATGAAATGTATGATCTAATATTCTCCTTACTACAATAGGGAGGTGGATGGTGCAACAATATAACAACCTGCCTTTTCCGGAAGACTAATCATTTAGGTTCATCTAAGGAAATGGGGACTCAAATTGCTTTTTCTGGGATTATGAGCAACAGGGGACGATATAATCCAGGTATCACCAACTATTTCATTTTCTAGACCTTTGTATTGAATTATAATGCCAGCAACTTTTTACCTTTAATTTTGATTTTCAACAAATTGATTGAATTTTTTTGGATGTTTAGATTTCTACAATTGGAATAGAGTTAAGATCAGATATTGTGATGGATCATCATTTACTGGTGATGTGCAAGCAGTCGATCCTGTAAGATACTTAAATTTAGCTGGAACCAGCTTTAAAACTTCAGATTTTTTTTTTCTTTAATCAGATAGTAATTTGATCAGGCTACTAACCTTCACTTCAGAGGAGCAAGGATTTTTCTTGCTGTCATTGAGGACCTATTAGCTAAAGGAATGAAAAATGCTGAAAATGTAAGATTTAATTTTGAAGATTTGATCACACTTTGAGCGTCTTTTATCCCTTCTCTACTAACCCTTGTTTTTTCTTATCCAATTTGTCATTGCAGGCTCTTCTTTCAGGTTGTTCAGCTGGGGGACTGGCTTCCATTTTGCACTGTGATAGCTTCCGAGCTCTCCTACCTATGGGTACTAATGTAAAATGCCTTTCAGATGCTGGTTATTTTATCAATGCGTAAGCTCATTGATGGGACCTATATCCTGATGCTATATCCAAACTATGAAATTTTGATGTATGTATATCTTTCAGCAATCTAATCATTTAGTATTTATAACAGAAGGGACGTTTCAAGAACACTATACATACAAACCTACTTCAGCCAAGTGGTTTCATTGCATGTATATCCTCGCTTTCCCTGCTTCTAATATGAATATCGTTTCTTAGTTAGCTATGCAGATCATGCTGTCTTTGGTTTCATTGAAAATGCCAAGTTACATTGTTTTCAAGTGAAGAGTAGACTCCTAATTTTAGAATTTTTGATGCTTTATAGGGATCAGCAAAGAATTTGCCTTTGTCATGTACTTCAAGATTGAATCCATCATTGGTATGTGTATTTTTTGTGACATTGGTTTCTGTCTTAACCATTTCCTTTGCACTCTTGCTGATACTTCTTAGCAATTTACAGTGTTTCTTCCCACAATATGTGGTTCAGCATATCCGAACACCTATTTTTATTCTAAATGCAGCTTATGACTCATGGCAGGTAAGAGCATAAATAGTGCTTTGTAAATGGAGCTATGTAATTAAGTGCTTTTAGTCTTATATAAAAAGGTGTATCCGTGTATGTGTCATCTCTTCAAATGCTATTAGATGTCTCCATCTATAGTAGGATAGTGTGGATTGCAAACAAGGTTCTTATGCTTATTTGTGCAAATTTACACCAATCATTTTTTGGACAAGAAGCATCTATTGCATTTAGAGTTAAAATTAAAGGTGAAAGCAAACTTCTTGCCATTAAAGTTAATTACCAATCATTTTTCGGACAAGATGCATCTATTGCATTTAGAGTTAAAAATTGAGGGTGAAAATAAACTTCTTGCCTTTGAAGTGAACTTCATTTACCTAGTGCACTTTGGATTTCAGAAAATTTTTGCTTTAGGTTCTTTTTCTTAGTTAAACCATTATAGTGTGTGATTGATTTTCTTCTTTTTGTTTACCAAAACCAGAGTATCAATTTCACCACATTTTTGTGTGATTAATTTGCATTTGATGCAGAATTCGGATTCTTTGACCCTAGAAATAGAAAAGAGGCATTCTAACTTCTATTATAAGGAATGCTTTCACATTGTGGCTTTCAAAATTGACGCGAGTTTTAGAAGATAGCCTCACCTTCTTTTCAATTTTTCCTTTTTTTTTCTCATTTTCTCATTGCCTCCTGCAAATTTCTTTTTATAGATCTGTCATGCAAGTATTATTCATTTTGTCAGTATGTTCCCTATCTAAAAAGGATAAAATATTGGAGAAGAAAATGGTTGTGCAGACAAATTCCTTGACACATATTTCTGGTGCTCAGTAAAAGATGTCTGACATATTCTTTACAATCATGTGCATTATGTCTTTCAGATGAAATTCTTATGTCATATGCTTCTTATTTTGTTCTTCATATTATTCAACTGAGTCAGATAAAAAACATTTTAGCACCGGGTGTTGCTGATCCCCATGGCACCTGGAACAGCTGCAAGCTTGATATCAACAACTGTTCTCCTATTCAACTCAAAACCATGCAAGGTAACTGAAACCAAACTAATATACAGAATTTAGTAGTCTTCGTAATTCAAATTTCATGTTCAGTTTTCACCAAGTTATAGTAAAACTCTTGTGTAGTTTTATTTAAAAAAGTAAAAACTAAGAATAGTAATTCCATCCAAAGAATTAAAAGAAAGAAAAATTTTCTAATTATTTTTACAAAAATCCATCAATTAAACTCTAAGGAGCACCCACAAATTGGCTTAGTTTGTACTTTGGTGGACTCTCTTCAGGTATTAGATACACCAATAAATAATAATGACAAGATATTTTGCTTTTCTGTTGAAAAATGAGTTAAAAACAAATCAAAATAAAATTTCATATCTTTTGTTAAGATTGCATCTAGAAATATTTGATGTTTAAGTTTTAAATTATGATTCAAATTTTATTGTTAGCAGTGAGATTTTATTTCAATTAGTTGAGATTTTAGGTAATTATTTTTCTGCTTTCGTTATTTTGTAAGCCTATAAATAGGTTCATTTATTCAATAACATGTGGCTAGGTGTAGTGGTTTTTTGAGTTAAATAAAATTTCCATTAGTTCATCATGTCTCCTTCCTTCTTCTTTTTTCTCAAAAACTCCAACATGGTATCAGAGTTTTATTGATCCTTGGGTCTGTAAGAGAAAACAAGTAAGGATTCCTTATGGCTTCAAACATCTTTTCTTCAGCCTCACCTCCTATTTTCACAGGAAAAAACTATCAATTATGGGCTTTAAAAATGTTGTCATATTTGCAAGTTTTTGATTTATGGGACGTGGTTGAAACCAATAAGGAAGTCACTTAATTGCCCGCCAATCCAATGTTGCCACAAATTAAGAGTCATAATGAAGAAATAATTTTTTAGAGAATTGGAGAGAGGTGCTCCAAGAAAAACTATGATCCGAAGTTGGTGAGAAGTGCATCAACAAATTAAAGAGATTGGTGAGAAGTGCATAAATTAATTGAAGAGATGTATTTCAATGGAAGTGATGAGAAGTGTATCAATAGTTGGAGAGAAGTGTTCTAACAAAAATCAATAAAAAATGAGTTTTGGAATCAAGAGAAAAGTTGGAAAATGATTCAAAAACAAATCAAAATAAAATTTCATATTTTTTGTTAAGATTGCTTCTAGAAATATTTGATGTTTAAGTTTTATTGTTAGCAGTGAGATTTTATTTTAGTTAGTTGAGATTTTTAGGTAATTATTTTTCTGTTTTTGTTATTTTGTAAACCTATAAATAGGTTCATTTATTCAATGAAATGTGGCTAAGTGTAGTGGTTTTTTGAGTTAAATAAAATTTCCATTAGTTCGTCATGTCTCCTTCCTTCTTCTTTCTCAAAAAATCCAACATTTTCTGTTCAAATTTTTTTTTGCAACTAGCAGCCAGAAAATTTTCTTAATCATGTATCTCGGGTTTATTTTCAGATTTTAGGTTGCGGTTCTTGAACGCACTGTATAGATCAGCCAACTCTTCGTCCAGGGGATTGTATATAGATTCTTGCTATGCCCACTGCCAAACTGAAATGCAGGAGACATGGTTCATGCCTGACTCTCCAATGCTCAGTAAAACAGTAAGAAACTAAAAATTGTCTTCCTACAATCAATTAGCTGCATTTTCTTTTTCTTGATTTTCTTGTGTTCCATTCGCAAATTTTATTATTAAGCTTTCAAAAATTGACTCAGATTTCATTTCCAAATATATATTATGCAGAAAATTGCCAAGGCAGTGGGAGATTGGTTCTATGACAGGATTCCATTTCAAAAGATAGATTGTCCTTTCCCTTGCAATCCAACCTGCCCCAACCCTGGTTTAAATCCACGTCGTCAACCAGAAGTATAGATTTACTTATTCAAAATTCATCTCATTCATTTTATCATTCAAAATTTTTAGTAGAAATGAGCTCAAGGAAAAAAGAAAAAAAGAAAGAGGGAAAGAATTGCAATTGATTTTAAAATAAGCAAATACCACCACTGCACCAAACTTGTGTGCTGGATGTCTCCCATAATTGTTTATGTATTCAATTATTCCACATAAATAAAGTTAATTCTTTATGTTTTCAGTATTAGAAGAATCACAGTTCCTTTGAATCATTGTTATATTCTTTTAATAAACTGTGGCAGAAACTTTGCATGAGTGTGGGTAGGGCTTTGGCGGATGCTCATCCTGGCAAAGGCCACCTGCATTTCTCTGCTTCTATGATTTGCCAAAACAGGCTTCTCTTCCTCTCTGTGTGTGCAAATCCTCCTGAACTGGCTTTAGGTTATGCTCATTGGAGCATAGTTGGTTCTGTTTCGAAAACTTCCGAATAACTTTTGAAAGAACTACATGTTTATAACCATAGAACTCGTTGCGAAAACTTCATTAGATATAATAAGCTCATTCCCAAGTTAGAAAATAATATATAATGAATCAAAATTGAAGATAAAAAACAGCAAGAAAAGGCCACACCGGCATAATGCTTTGACCCTTTCTTTCAAGTTTCTCTCTATATGTTTATATACGTGTGATACCCAGAAGTAGTATAGGAATTTGAGATGGAAAATGGCTTTTGGTTTGACAGAAAGGGAGTGCAGCAGCAGGAAATAAGAGTTTGCAGAGAAGTCTATGGTTTTGCTTATGGGCACTTCACTTGGCATTGGTGTGAGTTTCAGAAACTGAAAATAGTGATGCAGAAGATACAATAAGGTTCATACAGTCACATTCACATACACACAAAAGCCATACTCTATATCAGCACACTCTACTCTGCTCAGACTTGAGAATTCAGGTAAGCATGAATTTGTCAAACTTGAAAATCGGGGGACTTACTCTCTACGTTTGTCAGATTGTCACAGTTATATAAATCACGTGTAAATAATAAATGTAAATCCTATTTTCTTTCTATTTTTTTTTTAAATATGTGAATTTCACATCTCCATAGCATGGATGAATGTATTGATAACGTAAGTTTGCCTAACAGTACAAATCATGTGTAAACAATGGATATATTGATGTCTGTAAATACAAATAGTATATTGAAAAATTATTTTCAAATCAATCTTAATAAGTTTAAATAATACAATATTAATGAAAAATAAATAATTAAAACATTCAATTAAGATAGTTTTAAAATTAATTAAGATGGGATATTAATGTATTTTCTACTATATAATTCTTTTATTATATATATATTCAAATTTTAATATTTTGGATTCGCGTTCATAGCAGAAACAATGGATTAGAGTTTTACAAGTATCCACATTTTTTAGAACCTATTTAAATATCAATGGATAATTTTATTAGAGTTTTGAAATGCAGTACAAATAAATGTCTCGAATGTCCGCTATCCGATTATATATATATATAGAGAGAGATGGACTCAAGAGTTTAACTTAAGGGAGACTAAAGATGTAATTGAGTCGAGTCGAATCCATACAGTATGAGGCTCGATAAAAAACTTAAAGCTTGTATTTGGTCAAGTATTTTTAATTATTCGAAACTCGACTTGAAAATATTCTAGTTACTAGAACTCGACTTGACAAAACTTGAAATAATTAAAAAATTCAATAACTAATATATTTGGCTCGACTCAACTCGAAATTGATTTGAATTAATTTGAGATGATTAATGCTCAATATATTTAAATATTGAGGGTATAAAAAATTAATAAATATTAAAAATCAACTAATTGATTAAGTTCTTAAATCTTATGAGTCATATATTTTAATATTTGAATTCAATTCAATAAACTACTCAAGTTCGAGCTCAACTTGATTAACTCCGAGTCTAATTCAAATATTTAATGAGTTGAGTTTAAATAACTCGAAATAACTTGATTTATTTATACTTCTAAGGAGATCAAACTTAAGTATACTAGTATAAAATTAAAATATTCCTATCTCATTATTCAACTACTATTGATCTTCATGCTCGATTTCAAACAAATTAATTTGTATTATTTGTTTTTTCTTTCCTTTGTTTGATTTTTTAATTCCTCCCATGATTGTTTAAAAATACTTAGAGGAACAAATTTTTATTTTTTTTAAGAAACAAAACTTCCAAAAAAAATTAAAAATCTAAATCAACTAATTAAAGAAACTAATAAATAAAAAATAAAAGTCAAATAAATTGTAGAGCCAATTAAAAAAAAATAAAAAAAAAGGAATAAAAAAATGTAACTATTATATAATTTTTTAAGTAGAGGGCTATAGCCCCATATGCCCATTATATATATATATATGTATGTCATGTTATAATTAATTATGTATTTTTTTAGTTTTTATATATTGATAAATTATAAATGCAGCTGAAAATTAGAGATTTATTTCATATTTTTCTTATTTTAATATTAATTCTGAAATGAATTTTATTATTTAATTTAAATTTTAGTTTATATTAATTGGCTATTTGTAAGAATTTGGAGGAAATGCTAATCGAATTCGAGAAGGTACGAATATTAATATTATAATTTTAAATGAATTGGGAATTACATACCTGTTGCCACTGTGGAGGGACAAATAGAGGAAAATGGCTCCTTCCCAAAATTTTGATAAAAATGTTATAAAGAATAATTAAATTGAAACAAAGAATTGTATCAGCCAAAAAACCATAAAATAGAAACAAAGAATTGCAAAATTGAAGCATAACTGCTCACTCTCAGTCTCACTCGAAGGTTTTGTAAACATTAAAGAGAATCAGTTGTTTGTAAAAGGAAATGAAAATCCGATCTTTGACGGAGTAAAGGAGGTGGATTCACATCCGATACGCTGATTGCAGAGAAGGATCGGAATATCTCTTCCATCGAAAAAGGTATGCTGCAATAGTTTCAAATATGTTTACAAATAGAAGAAGCAGCAAAGTTAATTCTGTTTATTCAAATATTTGAGGATGGTAATTAATGGATTACCTAGAATCAACGTCCAGTAAGAAAGAATAATTATTGGGCATGTTCATCGAATCTTCAGCCATCAGCGTTCTCATCTTGCTAATCACCTGTTGAATCAAAGTTAAATTAATTTTTTCTAGCAATTCCACTAATATAAAATTAGGTACAGATTGGCTTACATCTGGAGATAATCCTTGCGTTCCATATTTATCATCCCAGAACATTGTCCCAATTCGATATATCTGAGGAATGCTCAATATCTGTATATGAATTACCACAAATTATAAATTTTTAAGTCTAATCTTGTGTCGTATATATTGAGTTTCTTTTACTTGCTGTTTCATATAGTAAGTGGCTTACCGGGCACAATTCATTTGTGATCTCGTCCGAACATTTTTGAGCTTTTTGATGCAAAACCTGTGTACATGAACCATGATAGAATCCTTTGCCTGAATTTTTTAAAAACATTTATATATGTGAGTTGGGTGTCTAGGTTAAAGAAATTCTACCAGAAATCCCACTGCTTGTCTTATGTGTTGAAGTTCCTCCCATGATGATCCTGCAAACTGTGAGACAACACAACAACCGTTCATCTTTTGTCTTTTGCATATGTATATCAGTATGTGTTTTGCATTTTCTTAACTTGCCTTTTCTGATGCTTTGAGGCACCATTTTTCCAGTTCTTGCAAACCTGTCTTTACATATTCGCCATTGCTAAATGAGCAGCACTCACGTCGAAGCAATAAGCTGTTAGAGCAAGAATATGAGACAGTTTTATTAATGTTGCATTGATAACAACAAATTAAAGGTCAAGATGCTCTTCTTAATTACCTGTTAAAGAGCTGTACATTTATGAATGAGAAAACCTGACTAAAAAGTTTCCTTTTAAACACAGGAGGGACCTGACGATTTTCCAAAAATTAGTTGGAAAATATATACTCTTACATACATAACATCGATATGCTAAAAAAATTAATCTCTTTGCTTACATTGTTCTCTGACATTATGCTCAAGTTACTGTCTAGCTTATTTACAATGCTTTGCCAGTGTATATTTGATGCTTGTTGTCTTGCAACAATATTTGAATGAATATTTTTAGAGGACCCTCTTATCGATCTTAGTCTCATAGCTCTTGGCGCCTGCTCATGGTAATTTTACAATATTGCTGTGAGTGCAATAGCTATTGCATTCTAACAATTTTGTTCCTACAAATCTGGGCTTACCTGTATGCACAAATTCAAGAATGGACTTATCTCTTTCTTGATGTTATCACGGATCAGCCCATATATTTTCTCAACACATGCCGTTAGATGCTGCTTAAACAGTAGTGCTGGGTACTTGGCTTCAACTTTTACTTGTTCGTTTGGGTTTCCCACCATTCCACTGTACCCACATGACATTGAAGTTGGCTGGAATCCCTGATATATTATACATTCAAGGATAACATAATTTCCAGCATGAAACCTCATCTAGTAATTGAATTCAATAAAATACAACTTACTTGTGTTATTCTGCCAAACAAGGTGGAAGGCAATACTCGATTGCGTTGCAAAAATGCATTCTGTGTGTTGTTTGCCTTGATTGTACTTTGAAGAAGATACAAAAGGGTACTAGTTGTTGAGAGCCAATATACTAGGTTACTGATATTTTCTTGACCCTTCAACATCACTCTGGAATATCAGTATCACAATCTTGGAGTCTGTTAAATAATAAATAACAAGATGTGTGAATGGAGGATGGTACCTCTACACATGATCTGATAGTGTGAATGATTCGATCAAATATGTTGGTCTTTTCTGCTTCAAAGGATCTCCATTGAAGAAGTGCTTTGTAGACAATACAGGCAGTAACAGGTCTATTCTTATCGAACTGCTTATCTTCCAGAAGACACTTGATGAGTATATCATGACTTTCCTGTAATAGGTTAGATTAATAGATTAATTTCTTGCACAAGACAAGTAACCATACTATTTTGACTTATTGGTATTTGCAAGAGATGAATATGATGATGGGTTACCTGCTGCCTGTCTGTTAATGATCTTTGTTTAGTTAAGAGGGAGACAAGAGGTTCTGGCTCCTGCAAACAAGGTTTATTCATCATATCAGATCTCGAGTTCCTATATTTGTCAGTTGATACAATTATGTAGTCAATTAGGTTGGCAGTACTTTTGTGATTTCAAGCTCTTCTTCTATTTGGTGTCCATTCTCAAAGTCCTGTATGTCATCTACAGAGGGTTAGTGATTTAGTTGCATATCAAGAAATAACTATCCAACAAAACGTGTACCTTTACTTGAGACAAAATCCTTTCAGGAGTCACTATCTGCTCCGAAACAGCTGGTCTTTTTCGGAGCAACTCATTCTCTGACTCTAGATCTTTGATCTTATGCTTGAGGCTGCACCATCAAATTTTTGTCAAAATAACTAGTTTCAGCTCGAAGCTTGTAGCTTTGTTCAATAGGATAATTTCACATTCAGAGTCAATTCTTACACATTTAATTCCTGGGAGAGGTCCTCATTTATTGATTCAACCAGAGCTTGCTGTCGTAGAACCTGATTCTCAGACTCGAGGTTGGACAAGTTCACTTCTAACCTGTTAACCATTAGGGAAAAAAAAAAGTCAGTCAACCACTGTTGATGATCCAATCCTAAATATTATTAATTTACCTTTCAATGGTATCTTGAAGTTGCAGTGCTTTCAACTGGACTTCTTCTGCTTCTTTAACTCTTGCTTGGCTCTCTTTTTCTAGTTCACTGCACTTGTTCTCAAATTCCTCCATTTTATTCTTCATTTCTCTTAGCTTATCCTACATTTTATATCTTTTTTGTGAAAAAAAACGATTCTGTTGTGTTTGTGTTTACTTGTGCTAAATTGCTTACCTCCAGTTCCTGATTTTGATTCTGTAGCAACTCTAGTTTGGTTTCGTCCACAACTGGCACCTCTTTAATAACTGGTTGGGCTTGTTCTAGGGCTAGTTTTGCTGCTTCTTTCTCTTGGATGATCGCAGCATGGGCTTTTTCTAGCTGTTCGTGCACTTCTTGCAATGTATTTTGTAGCTTTGCAATTTCTTGCCCCTTAGCTCCTTCAAGATCAATCTTCCAATAAAAGAGAGTTTTTATAAGCTAATTAGTGGGTGGTTTTCTGTTTTGACATTAATTTCTTTGAAAATTTTTGACAAGCTAATATACCCTCAATTGC
Organism: Balakata baccata; assembly: GCA_949630135.1. Classification (NCBI taxonomy): domain Eukaryota; kingdom Viridiplantae; phylum Streptophyta; class Magnoliopsida; order Malpighiales; family Euphorbiaceae; genus Balakata; species Balakata baccata. Next base: position 18,655 of record CATIWF010187449.1, read on the forward strand.
TTTTCAAGTTCCAGTCTCCATGTTAGCTCTTCGACACGCTTTTCTAGCTTGTCCTTAGCTTCTTTAAGTGCTCCTGTTTCTCTTGCAGCCTGCTTCACTATATTTTGTTAGTTAATCATACTTACTGTTTAAAACAATACTCGAATGACAATAAATGCCAAGGAATGGGAAGTTATATCAATTTAGCTGACCATTCTTAGCTTTCTAAGCTCCTTCCTCGCTACCCTAGCTCTCCAAAGACATTGGAGCGTGAGGGTTGCTTTCTTCTGTTGTTTATAAGCAGAAAGAGATTGAAACCTTCTCCATGTAGTCTGTTATGTTTGAGATATCAGTGGAATTCTTAATCTGTAAGATTAGGTCAAGCCTATTTATAGACTTCTTATTTATTACCTGAATATTAGTTGCAGCCTTGGTTCTTCTTCTGTATCTATATATATTGCGTGCTGCCATTGCTCTCATTCCAGTTTGAATTACTAGTGCTGAAGTCTGTAAGTTTGTGTAGATTTTTCTTGCTGTATGAGCACGGACATTTTTCTGTATGCGGATAGAAGCTGCTTCTTCTCTCATGCGTTCATATAGCTTACGTGCGAGTTGTGCTGTATGAGAGGCATAGCAAATAATAAGTCACTTGTAGCATTGCCTTGATGTCATCAAATATACTATAATTAGTATATAATATGAATATACTATTATTATTTTACTAAGTCTTTTCTAAAAGGCATTAGAAGATTCTAACTTGGTGATGCTTTTCTAAGAAGCAACATGAAGAACTCTAACTTGGCAACTCTAGTCTAAGAAGCGTTGAGAAGATTCTAACTTGGCGATGCTTTTTCTAAAAAACATAAAAAAGATTCTAATTTGGCAATGCTTTTCTAAGTACTGGAAGATTTCTAACTTGGCAACGATTGCCTAAAAAGCATAAGAAGGACTCTTATTTGGCAAAGCTTTTCTAAGAAGTGTCAGGAAGATCTCTAATTGGGTGACACTTTTCTAAAAGGCATCATGAAAACCTAACTTGGTGATACTTGAAGCGTTGAGAAGATCTCTAACTTGGCAACACTTTTCTAAGATGCATCGGGAATATCTCTAATATGTCGACACTTTTTATCGGAGTTGGCAAAAAGTGTCGGAATAGCTCCATTTTGTTGCAGTGGATATTTAGGCTAAAATCATGTTGACTGGATGCAGTGTGTGCGCATGTGGATTTTTGAGGTAGAAATTTGTCTTAGAAAAAGTTAAGTAACCTCTCCAGAGTTTCTGCATATGGATTGAAGCCCTTCTCAGGTTGATGAACTCTTTTCTGGTAAGATATGTTCGAATTTGTCTCTGGATTCGTCTAGCAGAATTAGCCAACACTTCAGTTCTCCGTGCATCTAACTCAGCCATCTGGCCAGCTCTCATGAATACCTTTGTTTTCCCTATCTGAATCAAGCATTCAAGGAGTTACTGTATAACAAACTGTTTCCATGGTATATGTTTTAGTTTTCTCATGATTAAGAAGTACCTGATAACCCTTTAAACCCATCTTCTCCAAGATGGCAATGCATGCTGATTTTTCATCAGACCTGTTCAGATGTTAATACTAGATGTGAGAGAAACTTTCATCTGTTTCAAGAACATTAAATGTTAAAAAATCTGCATGTACCCTTCCAGAACATCAGGAGCAAGCATTCCAAAACGGTCAAGGAACTCATCAAATGTTCTTTTTGTTGGATACCCAGCACAGCTTATTCGAATTGCCTCCAGTACACCCTATCGTAAAATTAGTTTGGCATATTATTCTCAGTAGGATCTAACTAGTTCTTAAAAGCATTGTTACGCAAAAAAAAAAAAAAAACCTCACCCCACATCTTAATTGGTTTAGCACGTTGAAGTTCTCAAAGGTTCCTGGCTTTAAGAGTGTATTTGGCTTTACGCATCTGATATAATGGGGCTCTGTTGTGTTCAGTGTCTCCATTAAAGCTTGTAGTTGTTGCTAGATGTTAAATATGAAGGCAGGAATGAGCCAATGTCTCTTTAATAATGTGTTATATAGGTGGTGCTAATGTAGAGGAATAGAGCTTACTTTGAAGCGTGTGCCAATGGAAGAGAACTTGGATTGCTTTGATGTCTCTTCAGGTAGTGGAGGAAAAAGATTAGCAACAAAGGGACACTTGGATGCATCTAGTAAGGCTTGATGTTCTGCTACAACATAATCTTTATTTTTATCAAGAAATTGATCAGCTTGGTATATAACCTGTTCACCAGATGAGAAGCCAAGTTTAGATTGTTATGCTGGATATTCAAGAATGAATTCTAATTGCTAGCATACATCTCCTGCATAGTGATTGATTGTGAAGTCTGTTCGAGCAAGTTTCGGCTTGCTGAAGCGTTTGTGTCCTTTATATGTCTGGTACATCTTCTGCGCAAATGTCTCATGAGTTGACTTGGGAAACATACTGCATTAAGAAACATCATCCAAATAATTCATTTCATAAACTAGGTATTTTTTTTTCTTCACTTTCTGTTTGTGTTTTACGTTTTTGGTTTATCCTCTATCTAAATATTTGATGTGAAACTTTTCGTGCTTTGCTTATAGCATTTGACAGCTAGATCAGTGCATATTGCAGAGAGCATAAATAATTTTGCAAGAAGGGATCTGTAATCTACATACCAAGCCTCATCAAGAAGGGCTATTATTCCGCCGGGTTTCTGTAGTTAAGGAGATAAAAACAGTTACTTACATTATCAGGGGCATTTTGATATTTTAGTTGCCTTGTAGTAAACAATACCTTCTCAATGAGGTCCAAGACATCTTGGTTATCTACGAATTCAACATAGCTCCAGTTTATTTCATCCCTTGTATACTCTTCTTGCTCCATCTTAAATACATGCTGTGGATAAAAGAAATTCATTTGTACATATATAAGAAATAGTTGTATATAAGTGCTTTACACGTAGTAAATTCTCTGTACCTGGTTAAAATGCTGCTGCAACTTTTCATTTGTTAGGTTGATACATAGCTGCTCAAAACTACCATCAGATCTTCTGGTTAAAACATGTTCAAATATTTATTTAGTTACTTATAGGAAATACATATACTTTCAGCATTACCTATTAATCTTGAAGCTTTCAAAGCCATAAATATCAAGAACTCCAATTATGCTTGTTGCATCAGGATCTTGACCAATTGAATTGTTAATCTTATCAACGATCCTGCAATCATCAATGTGTCCTTGTCTAGTGAGATAAATTGTCTTCAAGTAATTGGGTGAGCTGCATTTAATTTTCTTACCAATCAAACAGCCTAGAGTAGACAGTTTTTGCTAAGGCATCACGACTTAGGGTAGCTGAAGCTGGGTCTAGAGGTTTTGTAATGTTCCCATCAGGAGTCACAATGACACGCTTGCAAAGTGAGTCTTCCAGTGCCTTTTCATCACACCTGAATGGACATATTTCTAATCAGAAAAGAATGTATTGCTTTTTGGTTAATATGGATCCAAATAGGTCAGAGTTCTGACATTAGTAGTTCTGCTGCTGTTAGAAGATGGAAGCGTGATTTCTCATCCTTAAGTTTTGAAGAATCAACTTCTTTCCCTTTGATGAAATCAATATTTCCAAGATGGAGAATTGCAGCTACTACGCGAAATATTGCTTCCTGCAGAAGAAAAACCAATATCAGCTAGTTAATATCCAACTCAAACCTTCAATCTCAATACTGATGCAATAGGTGAACTTTCACCTGCTCATCCTGGCTTATCCCTACAATATCCATTGCATTTCTGGTCTCCAAATACTCTCTGGCATCATCTACATTGGCAACTTGATAGCAGTTGGATTGATTTAAGTAGTGGAAAGTTGTTGCATCCCCTAAATTGAATTTTTTCACATCCTGAAAGAGAACACCTATGACCAGTGAGCTTTAGCTTTCTGATTACACTAATATTATGTGTGACTGAAAATGTATCGTATCACCTCTGGTGGTGCTGCACAAAGCATGTAAAAACAATGATAGTTTCTCTCTGGGTCAGAAACTTGGCAGACGCGGGACCTTTCGAGAAGGTAAGTACGGACTGCAGCTCCAGATATCTTTCCATGCTTGTCGAATTGTATCTCAACGAACTTCCCAAAACGACTGGTATAACCGCCCGATTCAAATTATAAGTTGAACCTATTTTGAGACACAACACAAAGCAAAAAGAAGAGAGAGTATCTAAGTTTTACCTTGAATTATTATTTTTGACAGTTTTAGCATTCCCAAATGCTTCCAAGACTGGATTTGACTGTACAAGTGGATATGTCAGTTTGAATCATCTAATTGACAAGATCAATGAATGTGGTATAACTTACCTCCAAAACTTGCTGTTCAACAGTTCTTCCTTCGGTGCCTGATCTCCCCCCCATGAATGCCAGGTATCTCATAAGCATCTTTGTTGTCTCTGTTTTACCAGCACCGCTCTCCCCACTTACCAAAATGGACTGGCTCCCCTGGTCGTTTATCATTGCTCTGATGTATGAAATTGTTATATTAGATTCTTTAATCTTTTGCATTTCTATTTGACATGGTATGTTATCAAGTGTCAACCGTTGTCTTACCTGTAACATGTGTCCGCCACAGCAAAAAGGTGAGGACTTAGCTCTCCAAAAGGAGCTCCTTTATACTGCTCCATCATGTGTATGTCATACAAATGTGGCAGTCTTTGGAATGGATTCACCGCAATTAGAATGTTCCCAGTGTAAGTCTGCTTATTTTATGGCTGGTTATCAGTATTCATGGTTTTTATTTTCTGATCTATATTCTTAAGCTTTAAAGACACTTGTTTCTAATTATGATGCCAAATGCGTACTCACATATATCTCATTAAGAGCAAACCGACAAGCAAGGTTGTACAAGACCCCTGGTTCGTGGAGGTAAGCCAATTTAGTCATGTCATCCACTCCTGCTGGTGGTGCTTCTGTGTCTTTGGGATACATGCTAGATATATCTGCAACTATCTGGAATTGGCACAAAACGTAACAATTCACTTTTCATGCTATATTCAACATAAATTTCGTAAATAAGTAGATAGTTTCACCATTACATCATAAATACAATTGGTAATGAATTTTCATTTTAAAATAACTTGTATTGTTCAATCAACATATTGGAACTTATTTGCCTTTTTTATAGACTGGTTTCGGTCATGAAACTGTTAGAATTTTGTGAAATTTTATTTGATGATAATTTCCTATAATTTTTTTTTTTAACTTTTAGCTGATAGTTGAATTTATTGTCTTATGGTTCCAAAATAGTATTTGTTAGGTTTGTTTATTTGTTTCTTTTCCTCATGCAATATTGTATAAAAGCTCTAAATTTGAATGAAAAAAGATGATCAGTCATTTTGGTTTCCTCTTGCCAGTTTTATGGATTGCTCTGTCATCCATGGCTATCATCTACACTGATATTTCTATTTCTAACAGATATTTGGTATTCAGAATTTGAATAGAAATGTCTTTATTGTTACTATGATGCATGCATTTGATGTGCAGAGAGTAGATGCCTTGTGTACTTCTTTCGATTGTGCTTATAATAAATGTATTGCACTCAAATATAAACCTGATGAGAAGCTTGATAGAGCAGATGGATAGAAAGAATAGAAAGATGAAAAAGTTGCTTACAGTTTTTCTATTAGAAGTAATGATGGTGGCATTTCTGCCATTAATTTCAGTGACTTCACCATCAATCCAGGCATCTTCAGGATCCTCTGCCCAGACATGTGATCCAACTATGATATTTACTGGAGTCCCCTGACACATCAAATCAAAAGAAGAACATACATTTCAATTCATTTATCTTTGTATTGTAGAAGAGAAAGAAAGTGATGATATTAGTTACCATATTGAGCAGCTATATGATCATCAAGATTCTGAATTAGAATGCTCAGATCCTATATAGAGGATTTGTTGTTGAAGAGAGAGAGAGAGAGAGAGAGAGAGTGAGAGAGAGAGAGAGGGAGAGAGATATATAAAGAATGAGAGTATGTTTTGTTGATGATTGCAGAGTGTTGGATTGAAGAAGATCAAAGAAGAAAAGAAGGATGAAAAGAAATTCAAAAGCAGGCGGTGGTAAATGGAAAGAGCAAAAAGCAGCTGCCTCCCGCCCCCACTTCAAGTCAAACTTTTTGCTCATTCTGCTCACCATGCTGACTTGGCACAATAAGAATCCTCCTGTGGCCCCCACATTATACATAAATATGAAAAAATTTTAAATTGATTTAATCTACCATATCATTTGTATTATAATTCAATCATACATTGATATATATATTTAATTATTTTATTTTATACTATCACTAGATGATTTGATATGATATACTCAATTTACTTAAGAATTATATATATATATATATATATATATATATATACTGAGATGAAATTTTTTATATGGAACAATTCAATCACAACTTTTGGTATCATTATGATGCCATTGCTTGAGCTATACGTAGAATTGCATAGTTCCTTCTCCTTGTTCGTGGAGCCAACAATGTTATAGTTTAATTAAAATGAAAAAGGAGGTGGCATCACTGACTTTTACTTTAAAAATTAACAAAGGGTGGTCATCATCATGGTTACATGGGGATCACTGAATTGAAGGACAATGCTGCCCCTTTGTCTGATTAACCTTGAATTTTTGAGCTTTTCCTCCATTAATATACAATGGAAACAAAAGTAAACCTCATAGTTTTTCCAGCATTTTTTTTTTCTTTGGGATTAATGAATAAAGTTGTAGACAGGATAAAAGTTGGCTAGTCCTTGACCCTCTATAATGAATCTTTTTACATTAGTGAATGAGTAAATTCAACTCGAAATTTGTATATTCCCAAACTCGTAAAGAGCAAAGGTGAATAAATTAGTTTATGAAATTTTCAGTTTAACTAGAGATTTTAGGTTTGAGTTCTGGATATATAACTATTTTAAAATTTTTAAAGTGGTGCTTTGTTGTTCTTTAGGTTCTACTTGGCATGTTTTTGGGGTTCATTTTATTTAGTCATTGAATTTTACTTTTATAGTAGTAAAATTACAAAATTTTTTTTTTCATTCCAAGAAAGTCACTCACTCAATTATGTTTTCATTTCACTGAAGTCACTTCACTAATTTTCTGATTTAGGTAACCGGAAAGTTGACGTGGCAGTTGATATATTACCAAAAGTCTACGTGTCATCAAAAATTGTCTTACAGTGACTTTAGTGAAATAAAAATATAATTCAGCAAATTTTTTGGGACGAAAAATGTTTTGTGATTTTACTGCAATAAAAGTAAAGTTCAGTAACTATAAATGAAATTAACTCCACATTTTAGATTAGTTGGACTAAGTTAGGTACCGGATTTTAAAAAAAAAAGTATAATATGAAATTAAATTGAATTTGGAAATTATGAATGTTAATGTACTGTATCAAAGGTGAAAGAGAGGACAGATTGGAGATTCTAATTGTGAATAGGAAAAAGAAAGAAGTTGAAGAGAACCAATGTCACGCTATTGACAACTAAGACTCGAAATCATCAATGCGGACCATATTGTTTCCAAATATATATAAATACTCAACCTGAGGAGGTCCTATGCCTTTCATTCTTATTTTCCATTTTTTTCAAAAAAAGAATAAAAGAATATAAAATAAAAATGGCATTTGATTCATGTGAGAGCGGAGAAAGAATTCAGGTGGGTCAGAGGCCGGTGCCTGACTTTGGCCATTCTATACTTACAAAGGGAAAAGGTTGCTTTTCTTGTTGGAATGGGACCTTCAATGACCGCAAACAGCTTTCCAACCAAGATTTTCTTGCTTTCTTTTACTTTTTCCATTCTTTATTTTACATCAATTAGTATAATTTTAATAACAATAAACTTCAACATAGTGGTATAGTACGAATGATCATGGTTGTGAAATCTTGCCCAGTTAGACTTCTTGTAAAAAAACTTGTATAATTTTTACAATATTTCTTTCTTAATTTTTGTAAATATATTATATTTTTAATTATATATTGGATTGGATTATTATAACATCCTGAAATTCTAAACATCCTAAATTTTTAATACAATTATGGTGCTTTGGTTTTTCAAAAAATACAAACCTAATATAACATTGAAGATTTTTTGATCCTCATATTGGATTAAATTGCACTTGGCTCTAAATAAGATCCATAAATTTATTATGAATTATAATGATATCCAAAAATCCAATGATTGAAGAATAGTTTGGATTCGCACTGGTAAGTCTATTAAAAAGATAAAGTGCTATCTCTAAAGCTTTAAAGAAAGTGCTCTCTCTAAAGCTTTAAAGATTATCCATATTCATGGCTCGAATTCAAAACTTCTCCCTACCATTTCACCTTATGAGAATTATTATTTATTTAGTGCACGAATCTGATTTAGATAAAAATTTGTAACAAAAACTATTTTGGCGCTAATATATAATGCATTGCTGACAAAATTCTGTGGAATGTTCATCGCTATAAAAAGAACTTTCATTGAACATAGACTATGTTTGGACTCAGAGATTTTAAATGAGTGATTTTGAACAATCTATGTATTTATGCTAAATTCACCATTTGATTATTTAAAAAATGTCAAAATTTATGAATTTTGGAAAATCCTTCATCTACCAACAAAATTTATTTTTTAAAGATTTGATTTCGCACTTCTTGGGTGGAAAAGTCCAAAATCTATGAATTTTGATCAATGATGGAAGTTTTTTTTTTATTTCAAAATTGTCTTTGATAAACTAATAATATTCCAAAATTATCCTTAATCCTAAAAAAATATTTTTTTCTTTTAATTTCAATCAATTGCTTTATTATTATTATTATTATTATTATTATTATTATTATTATTATTATTATTCTTTTGCATGTTAATATGCATTAAATTATTAATAAAAAATATTCAGGAATGACTCAGTTCCTTAATTAAGTGTTTGTTAATACAAAATCAAGAAATATTGCTAAAAGAAAAGTTGATTTTCTTGTTTTTTCTTGAATATAAATTATATAATGTCTATTCTATATGCTTAAATATTGATGTGCCAAAAAGAATTACCCAACCCTACCAAGAGTTGTATGCTTTTAAAAAAGATGTGCACCATAAAGAAATTTATATACCAAATTTATGTCAATTCTATGTTGTAAGCTAATAGCATTTCAATTAAAGCTTGCTTCTTATTCAACTTGAGCCTTTAAATCAGAGTAAAAGGCCCCCCATTTTTGTTGACAAATCTTTTAGATATATATTAATTCTTCATGCTCTTTAATCCTTGATTTCTGATTTTTAGGCTTTGGACCATTTCCAATCTTTTTAATGTCTCTAGCTGTTGCAAAAATAGTAAATAGATTAATATTTTGGTAAAAATATTGATGGAATTTTGAAGCACAAAAATAAAATAAAGGATAAGCTACCAAAGACAACAACTACAATAAAATATTGAAATAACGACGAAAACTCGCAACAGACAAATCTCCGTCGTAATTAGCATCATTTTGGAGCATACGAGCAAATTTACTAAGAGAATTAGTCACGTCTTTGTAACAGATTATGGCCAACTTTTGCGACAATGACGCTAACTGTGGCGTCACAAAATGTTAGTATCGAATGAACTTAGTGTGAGATAAGAGATTAGTGACAATATTTTAGCGACGAATATATCCGTTGTAATTTTGTGATGGTTTGACGAGAGCAAATTTGCAACGGATGGAACCGTTGCGTGATAAACTTATAGTGGTTTTTTCTTTGTTAGGCATAGCAAATATGTGTAAAGTTGTTTTTTTTGTTTATTATGTTAATCCATGGAAAAGAATGTGTTGTTAATTCGAAGATAGCTAAATGTGCAAATTAGTCTTTAGTCTATACTCTATGGAACAAGTTATTACCTCAATTTTGACTTAATACAAATAAGCCATCAAACTTTAAACTTGATGTAATTAGACTCCTTACATGTTAGCTACTTTAAACTAGAACCGTAAGTTAATTCAATCTAGTGAGGGGTAACTCTTTCTATAGAGTATAATTCATAAACTAATTAGCACTGAGTCAAAGAAATGGTAACTCGCATCATAAAGTATAATTCATAGATTAATTTGTACCTTTGGCCTTTGAAGATTTAGGAACAGGGTGTTTTAATTTTTTTATGATTACTGACGGATTGAAATCTATATTGTGAAGGTTAGTGACAAATATTTTGTCTAATTTGTATCCCCATCCTTCAGTGGTTTTATCTTTCTTGATAGTTAAAGATAGACTGAAATCCGTCCCTAAGCCTTTGATTATCAATAGGGATGGCAATTCACCGAGACCCGTGGGTTTCCCTCTATCACTCGAATGAGGTGAGTTTTTTAATTTTTAATCATAATCGGAAAGGATTACAAGAAAATCTAAAATGACATTTAGCGAGAATGGAAACGGGACGATATTTATATATCCCGCCTCATGCCCCACCCTGTATTCCACCCCTATATATATATATATATATATATATATATATCAAATTCAACTTTGTTAACATTTTTTTGGATTTACAATTCTACCCTTCTCTTAGACACAGTTTGAATATAATAAATTATAAAAAATAGAAATATATCCCATATAAATCTCAATTTTATTATTATTATTATGCATGCTAATATTTGTCGGAGCTTGCAATATGAACCTTTTAGTGCCAAATTGCTAAGCAGATATGCAGTGACAGAGCTAGGTCTCTTGACTTAAGGGGGCTAAATTTTATATACTATTTTTTTATGATTTAATAAAATTATTGATATATAAATAAATTTTAAAAAAATGATAAATATTATCCATTAAAAAATATAAAACTAGATTCAATAACAATGAAATAAAAAAATATGTTAGAATATTATAAATAAAACTATATAAAAATAAAATCAAAGTTCATGATTGTCCTAAACGAATATTCATATCCTGAAAACGTTGTATAATTAACCAATTGTCAATGTTGTTAAAAATATCTTTTTCAATGTATGTAACCAATCGGTCATTTATCCAACCATCTGATTACACAAATGATTTTTTACAAATTTCATTACAGAAAATACCCTCTTCATAGTAGAAAAACAACTGGTAAGATAAATGTTAATTTCATGAGTAAATAGATCAATGGATACATAATATGTTTTTTTGTTTCAATCAATTTTTTAGCTAAACTTCCAATATCTTTCAAATTTGCAAAATCACTACTGAAGCACATGTCAATTATATAAATTTCAAGTTGATTATCAAGTTCTATCAACTAAACTTGAGAAAAATCATTTGAATAAAATTGAATAAAGCGAATCAACTTTTACTTACTAAAAGCTGTAAATAGTTATCAGAACTAAAATATTTCATACAAAGTAGTAATTCAGTAGTTATCTTAGCGAACTGATTATTAAACTCTTAGAAGTTGCATATCCACAACACTATAAAACAAATCTACTTTATAGTGATATAAATTTGTTGTTGTTTAAGTTTTACGCCGTAACCTTCCTTTGAGCATATAAATATCATCCATGTTAAAAATGTCAATATCTTGTTTTAGTGCAAAATGATATAATTTCTTCTAATAAAAATCACAACCTTCATCACTCATTAATTGCATTCAATCTTTGCAAATTTTAACTTGAGTCATAATATTTACAATATTTTTATTCTTTCTCTCCAAAACTAATGATAACTCATTTGTCACTTCCAATATATTTTTCATCAAATACAAAGTAAATGTAAAATTGAATGTTTGCATCAAATCTAAAATTCCATTAGCTTTAGCCTTTTGGTCTGGAGTGTTACCATCTTCCACAATGTATTCTAAAACATAAACGGCATAAAAGTTTAAAATCAAATTTAATAAAGCGTCATAATGTGAATTCCAACGAGTATCACCTGGTCTTTTAAACACACTTTCTTGATTTAAATCTCGCTCTCTAAAAATGGACTTTAGTGATAGGATTATATCTCTACTAACTAAATGTTTATCATTAAAAATTTAAATTTTAGAAGTATATATTTATTTATTAAGTATATGTATTTTTCAGTTAATTAATTATAACTTATATAAATTCATTTTTTAGCATTACTTAATTGACTCATTTCTACTTTTTTTAGGAGGGATAAATATTAAAAATAATATAAATTTACATACTATTATATACATTTTAAAAATTTAAGGGAGGCTTTAACTGAATGTGGCTCTGCCAATGCTGATATGAATATATTGGGCTGCAATCTCAATATACATTTTTCTTTTTATATTATTGAGGCTCAATAGCTGAATTTCTAAATTAGATAGCTAAGCTTTTGAGAGATGAACTGAGTGCCCTGTTACTCAATATTGAAGAATGTTCCTATATAAAAAGTTTAATATATGTAAGGATAAAAATAAAAATGTATATGTTTCTTTTTACTAACTTTTAATATTAATTGTGATCTTATGAGTTAATTTTATTTATAATAATTTAACTTTGATATTTTTACAATAAAATTACAAAAAAATTATATGACTTGACTGCAATAATACTAAAATTAAATGATCATAGATGAAATTAAACTTGATCTTATTGTCATTTTATATAGTTGTCTTGACCGAAAAATAAAATGTTTCATAAAGAGTTTAGGTTGAGAAAATAAAAATGGAATATTAATTAAATTTATGAACAAACATATTCTTCATTAATAAATCGAAGAGCAGAAAACTATGAAAAGAAAAAATTAATTATTATTACTCATAAGAATACTATTAATATTCACTTGCAAAACATAGATAATTTGCTTGCTTTTTTTTTTATACAAGAGGTTACTGGAAATTCGAACTTAAAATCTTACAAATTTAGTTACTAAAACAGTATTATTAAGTTAGTGCATATATGTTCAATTATTTAATTTATTATAGTTAACTTTGATGGAGATGATTATTAGTTTATATATATAGAAGATGAGTACTTACACATGAATGAATATATATATATATATATATATATATATATATATATATATAATTTGAAAGGGTAATAGCAAAGATGAAAAATTATTTTAATTATTCTGGTGAAGACATTGTTCATACATCACATATATAGATATAACTTAAAATCATTTCAACATTCAAAAGTCTATAGCCTCTTAACCACTATAGTAAAATTCCTTCATTAATAGGAATCCAATTTATTTAATAACGAAGAAACCACTCCTTGCTCTTTCTCATCAAGCCCTGAAACAAAAATGTGTGTAAAAGAGATTAAAAATCATAAATAAGTATGTAATTACAAGAGCGTACAGACCAAATTAATATGAGATTGTCATGTAAATTATTTTTTTTACTCGACATTTTCTCATTAGCTATTAATATGAGATTGTCATGTAAATTATTTTTCTTACTGGACATTTTCTCATTAGGTTAGTCTATATAGATAGATTTAATCAAAATTTGTGGAAAGGGAATTACTTGGAGCAGTCGAATTTGGGATTAATAGGCGGAAGATTGACGTCAACGCCGCAGCTAGTAGTGAGGGAAGGCAAAAGGGAGTAGTCAACATTTGGGAACATTGAAGCAGAAAGCTCAAGGCATTGGCAAATGCTCACTCGATCTGCCTTATCATCAGCATAATTTGACAGAAACCTCACTCCAGCACAGCATGGCGGAGATGGGGTTGCCTCTGCTTTGGACAAGTATGAAATGCAAGGGGAAAGTTCTCCCACTATTCCATTGCAAGATGGCAACGGCTCACCTGTTACTGAGGTTGTGCCTGAAATTAGCATCACAAAGATTATAACTCCAACTAATTCTTTCATGCTTAAATTTCTTGATTTTATTTTCTTTTTTTGTGGTTATATTTTGAGAAAAAATGAGAGAAATATATAAAGATGAGTTTTTTAAAGTTCATGGGTAGTTCAACTATGTATATCAATTTAAAGTTCATGTTCCAAGAAGTAAGGACTATTAGTATTTTTTTTTTCCAATGCCATCACAAGCTTGTTATGAGTTTTGTAAGAGTTAGAATTGCATAATTTTTTTTTTTCAAAAAGCATTTTTCTAAACTCAATAATAAACATGCCCTAACAATAGAACACAACTCCTGAAATAGAATAGTGTCTTAATGGTCTACTCCTCACCTATATACACCATAAATTATATTATAGACTTGTATCCATCTTGCACTATGAACCTATACATGGGAAAACTCATCATGCTCATGCTAGTTTATCCGGCTCACATACTTATCACGATCGTAGAAGAGCATCACGCTCGTGCTACAGTACTTGATTTTGCCCATCCTACTCACATATTCATCACGCTCGGGGGAGAGCATCACACTTGTATTACAGTGCTTGATCTCATCACGCTCGTGCTAGCTCATGTAGAGTGTCACATTAGGGATGGCCACGGTTCGGAATTGCCAGTTCTAGAATTCAAGAACCGACCGGTTCGGATTGGCCAATCCTACTAGTTCCAAATATTATCTTTTATTTTTAAAATATTAAAATATAATAAGTTTCAATAAGATTAAGGGCAAATTTCATAAAAAATCTTGAACTTTCACTTTTCTACTAAGATAATTTTATTCTTTATTTTTTAATTTTTAAATATGCATACTTTCAATTTTATATCAAATGTAGCATCGAGAGGAATTTAATTTGGTTTGACAGTATATGATACTGTGAACCTATTTTTTTTTAATCTGACAATACTGACATGTATTAATATGTATATGTGTTATTTATTTTTTTAAAATTAATATGACAGTTTTTTTAAAATAGTGCGACATTAGTTAAAAAATTATATAGATTTACGCAGAACTAAATATGAAAGGGATCTAAATTTATATAAATATATCTGCTTAAAACTAGTTTTACGTAGACTATATTTACAAAGACATAATTAGATCAATGCAAATGTACTTTTAGTATGCGAGCCGTCTATATAACTGGTCAAAAAAATAGGTTTGAAATGTCACGTTATTGCTAAACCAAACTAAATTCCTTCTGAAACTATATTTGATATGAAATTGAAAATATATATATTTAATTGTTAAAAAATAAAGAATATAATTATTTTGATACAAAAGTGAAAGTTTATAGTTTTTTATGCAAATTGCCCTAAAATTAAATTAATTTAGAAGATAAATAAATGCAATTAAAATTATTATAGTGTATTTATAATTTTTATTCATATAAATCATAATTAATTCGGTTGATTTTGAAAATAAAATTTCAATTTGTGTTATTGTAAATTGTCATTTGTTTATAAATTGAAGATAAATATTTAAGTTAGAAATAAAATGAGAAGTAATAAATTTTAAAGTTAGAATTAGAAAAAAAGTTTTAAGTTTTAAAAATTTCTTAGTAATAAATTTTAAAAATTTTAATTGGATTATAATAAATTAAACTAAATCAAATTAATATTTTTATTCATAATAAAAAAATAACTTAATTTTAAAATTTTGATTTTTAATTGGAAAATAAAAATATTAATAATTGGGCCTGAACTTAATTTTTATTACCATTAATTAAGTTGTCTACGTATTCTATTGGAGTTTAAAAAAATCAAAGCTCATGTAGTTCTCTTATCTTTTAAATTTGTTGACTACCTCTTTACCTTTTTTAATCTGAACCGTTGGTGCCGGATCTGGATGTACCAACGATTTTATCAGTTAATATTTCTTCATTGAATCCATATTTTTGAACTTCTTGTTATCTTAGCTCCGCTTTGGTCCAATCATCGATGCACGCTTGAGCTTTTAATGATTCAGGAGTTAAACTTGATCGCGTCTCGTCCAAAATGCTTGTTCAACTACAATTGTTGAAACTGGACATGCAAATATTTGTTTTGCAATTTGGGAGAGGACGTGATAAGTATTTTGGTAGCGACTTCTCCATTCAAGAATAAGAAAATTTTTACCTGCTATGCTGTCACCAAACTTAAATTCTGTTATTAAATATATGTCAAGTTCGGGAGAATCGATGGATAATCAAAGTTTTTTTTGACTTTTCAATATAATGTGATCATCTTTTCTCGCCCTTCTCGATTCAACCTCATCTTAACGAGTAGAAGCAATATTTAGAGTATGAATATTATAAAAAGCACTAAATTCATGAAATAAATCAGTAATATTTCTTCTAACTTCATTAATTATTGATTCAATATTAATATTATTTATATCAAGACATTCATAATAATTTTGTAAATATTCAATTAACACATCAAGTCTACATATATAATAAAAAATACTACATACAAAATTAATCATGGGGATATTTCTAAAATATGCTAACCATTTACTTCTCATTACAAAAATAATATCATTTATATACTTTTTAAATACATCAACAGTATTAGTACATTCAGACAAAAATATATGATATGTTGGATAATAAACACTACTTAATATATATATGTAGCATCATTAAAAACTTTCAAAATCTTAAGAAGATTTTGATGAACGTTCCAATGTTGTGAATATAAATTAATTTGTGGCATATTATTGGAAATAAATATGCACAATAATTCTTTATATCCATGTGACTAATTGATTAATTCATAAATTGAATTCCAATGAATTGAAACATCTTGTGGAAAATTTTTAGGTTTTTTGCTATTTTCACAACAAAATTAAACCCATAATTTCATTACTTAGGGATGTCCCTATAAATACGATATTACTTGTTTTATTGGATCAATTGTATCACCTAATACTTTTAACTCATCTTGATCACATAAATTTAAAACATGACATGTACATCTAATATGAAAAACTTTTCCTCCAATATTTGGTTGATATAAAATTTGTAATTCTCTAATAGAGGCAGTGTCTGCTGCTATATTATCAAAACCGATTGCAAAAATTTTATGAATTAAACCGTATTTTTCCAAAATATTTTTTATCATTCTAAATATATTATCAACTGTAGGTCTTTTATAAAAAACTCTAAATGCAAGTAATCTTTTTTGCAATTTCCAATTATTATCCCTCCAATGACATGTTAAATCATATATGAATACATGCACCAATTATCACTCCAAATATCACTAGAAATTGTAACACGTCCATTATAAGATATAAACAATTTACACAATTCTTTTTTATTTTCTTTATAGATGTTAAATAAAGCACGTTTACGAGTAGTTTTTGGAACACGTTTACAAGCATTTTGAAGAAAATTATTGAAACCAAATCTTTCTCCAAAACTAAAAGATAAATGTTCCATACTTGCCATTTTTGCCATTTCTTTTTTATATTTTTTTTTATCATTATATTGAAATAATTGAGAATTAGAAGACATACTGCAAAGCAAGAGATTTGGGTTTATTTTTTTCGATGCCAAGCTGAGCTGTATGTTTATTTTGCAAATGTCTCGAGAAAGTGTCATACCCACCTCCAACTTTGAATCTGTAAATTTGTGCACAATAGTTGCACACAACTTCAATTGAACTATCATTTTTTTGAAATGAATTTGGAAAATATCGGAGGAACGGAATTTCGTTTCCCTCCCTTGAGTTACATTTGTTGCAGTAGTATCACTTATCATTCTTTGGCTCTCTTGAGTAGTAGGTTCGTGCGCCACCTCCTCCATATTCACAATGTTGTCATAATTTTTTATGTTACAAAAAGATTGTCACAATAGAAATTGTTTCTTTCATTGTTGCTTGCCATTTTATTTTTAGAATTGTAAAGAGAAAAAATAATTAAGTGTCTAAATTGTAATTGAAGAGAATTTAAGAGAAAAAAAATTAATTGAGAGTGTAATTGGATAGAATTTAAGAGAAAAAAAATTGAAAGGATAATTAGAGAGCACTTAAGAAAAAATAATAATTGAGAGGCTAATTAGTATATAATTAAGTAAGTATGCAGAGAGAATTGAGAGAATTTGGGATTATGTTGTTGAGCAAAAATTTGATGTAAATAAAATTGAAATGGGTTAAGATATTTATAGAAAATTTTGAAAATTTGAAAAGACAAAAATACATTTAAAACTAGTTGTTATTTTTCTATTGGAAGAGATATTTTAGTTTTTTTACTTATTTTAAATTTTTAATATATATTATAAATTAAAATAAAAAAATAATGTTAATTAAACAGTAAAAAAGAGAAAGGGGGGGGGGAATTTAAATTTTTAATTAATCCGGATTGGAACCGTGACTTCGGAATCGGCAGGTCACGGTTCTAGGGAGAAGGGCTCGGATTGGACCCTTCTCCATTCGGGCCACAGGCCAAGTTGGGCCCAACGACCTCTGGGTCCGGTCTGAATCTGAATTTGACGGGGCTAGTTCAATGGGCCGGGCCGGCCCGTGGCCACCTCTATATGACACTATCTCTAATTTGTACATTTGTAGTGTAACATCCAACGATTTAGGTTCCGATTGAGCGTGACCTTAATTGGGCATGTCAGTTCGATCAGAGTCTAAATTTAAATTTTATCAGATGAGTATACAACCCATACTCCTTGAACAGTTATGGTACCTATGGTGTCAATCGACACTTTACTATCATGCAGTTCAATTCTCACTCATCCCGTTCCTCCCATTCATATGCAACCAAGATCATTTGATGTCTCCTCAAATCAAGTTCCTTACTTGGTTTCAGCCTCTCTCCTCCTAGAAACATTTGTTTTCAGAACTCATCAATGATCATCCCTTTCATCCTATTGAAGACATCACTGCAATTATCATCTTCCACCCTCCCTATATGAAAATTAAAAGATTTGTGTAAAAATTAGGAAAAATGTAAAATTTCAACGGACAAAATCGGTATTATTGAATTTCATGGGAAAAATTTGTAAGAAATAGGGAATTATGTGGTGGAAGTGGAATTTTCTATAATTAAAATTTAATCAAGATTAATTAAACAAATGAACCAGTAGAAATAAAGATTAAGCTAATTAGTAGGACCCACAAATATTAATCTTAGTATAAAAATAAAAAAATGAGGCTTTATATCACAAAAATACATCATCATCTTCTTATTATCCCTTGTTGCTATGTCATTCTCCCAAATAACTCTAATCCTCAATTTGTGACCCTATTAAGTGTCTAAAAGAGAGAAAAGAAGAATTTAGAGTGAGAAAAACCAACTAATCAAAGACATTTCACCATAAGAGAGCAAGAAAAAAAGAAGGAAAAAGATTGAAGGAAATTTGGTCATATTTGGAGAATCATCAAGGTGAGTTCTTCTCAAATCCAACTTTTTTTCTATCATTTGAGGCCCTTGTGAATGATTAATGCAAGGTTATTAAATCCAGTCTGGCTAACGAACCAGAAAAGACAACGGATCAAAAATTTAAGGTTCAACCAGAATTAAACCGGGATTCAACCGGTCTATATGATATTTTCAAAAAATATAATATATTTTATATATAAGAAAGTATAATATGTCTCATACATGATAAAATATAAAATAACTTCTACAAAACTTGTTTCATGTAAAAAACAAATATCATTAATTAAATTAATATATAATCATATTCTAATTAAAATAGAATAAAATATTATTCATTTTAAATAAATTTTTGATAAAATAAAAATAATTTATTCAAATTAGTTTAATAATATGTACTACTAATAAAAATATATAAGTAAATGAAAGAAAATAAATTACATACATATATATATATTTATAATAATTAATACATGTATTATATTAAATGCTGTGTAGAACGAATCAAAAGCAATTGTTTGGCCAAATGGTAACTTTGATCAATTTTGAGATGTATTGCGCCAAGTTCGAGACATACGATTGCTATTTTTTTCAAATAAATGAAAACCCATCCAACTCGTAAGCGGGTCAATCAACCGGACCAGTCTAAGGCCCGGTTCATGGTTAAACTGGAGGTTATGCAACTTGTGTTTTGAAGTATAAGTACGATGGAAAATGATGAAATTGAGTCTTAGATAGTTGTGAATGATAGTTTTGTAACTTGTAAACTAAATAAATATGACTTATTTAAAAGTGTATGGGGCTATTTAGTGAAGGGGAATTTGAGGGGTGGATGTATAGAAGTATTTAATGGTGATTATAAAACTTGAGGATGATGGATGTTAAGGAATGGTAGGCTATTTTGTTTGAATTTAATGGAGTGAGTGGCTATTGAATATTATGAATATAAATAAGGTAAAGAAAAGAAGAAATAAAATATAGAAAGGGATAGAAAAGTATTAAGAACAATAGACACGATTGATGCATAAATATTGGTTGTATATAACATTGAGTAAAATATTATTTATTTTATTAAGGCCAAACAAGTGGACAAAGAAGTAGCCACTAAGAAGTAGACAAAGGAAATGAAAAGACCACTTAACAAGAAAAGGACTTTGATTGTTTAGATATGTGCTTTTTGGATAAAAATTTTGTATGCTATAAATTTGTGAAATTATGTATAACGTATGCTATGTATGAGATAAATGGTTGTTTTTAGGATTTTGTGGTAAATTGGTATGTAACATTGAATTTTATGTATATGTTTATGATCTGAAAATTTTGGGCATAATATGATTACATAGAGTTATGAAATTAATTAATTTATAATGAGACCAATAGGTACCCTATTATATATTTATTGGAACAATTTTGATTAAATTAATCATAACTTTTTTTGTACTAATTAGATTGATATGAACCCAATTGAATATGATAGCTAATACATAGTGCTAAAAATGTTATGAAAAACATAAATTGAAATTCCATTGGTAGCTAGATCAAAAATTAGCAACAAAATTTCGGACCTAAGTGAATCAAGAGACCCTAAGCAAAAAAAATTGAATTAATACTACTCGGTAATTTGGCCATAAATTTTGATAGAAAATTCAAATTCCAATAATTTATTTGCAATTCAAGCTAAGACAATAGACTAAAGTTCATAGAGTACAAGATCTGAACCAAATCATAAGTGGCCCAAAATTAAGGCTTAAACCCAAGGCTGAAATCTGTCATAAAAATAAAATTTGCATCTTTGATTTTTTTTCTATGTGGCATGTTATGTATGTGTGATAATTGTTGGATATTTTAATTTCATTAGACATATGACATACAAATATGTGATATTGATAATTTATAATCAATAGATAAATATGTTGGTAAAAAGTGGCAAAAAATAATTATTATGTTAACAAATGTAACAAAGCTCAATTACACCTAGCCTTAAACTATAATAGTAGATAGTTTGGCATGTCAATCAGAGAAAAAATAAAACGTACGCGATAAAATATTGTTAAAACCGGTAATAACAATATTAAGAAACCTGTAATGACAATATTAAAAAGGTTGGTAATTGAACTATTAAGAAGCCGGAAATGACAATCTCATATTCCTATTGATGAATTCGGACATAGATATTATGAGATCGACTAAAATAAAAATAAATATATTGAATAAATTTAATTATTGCTAGACTTTTGAATACATGTGTATGCTGAAGAATTGTTTATTAAATAATGAACCTGTGGCTATTAAATGATGAATCTATAAGTTTTGATTGTTGAAGCTGAAGGCTAGAGATGATGAACCTATAATATGTGTGTAGCATAAATATATATATATATATATATATATATATATATAAGATTTTTATCCTATAAAGCATCACTAAGCTTATAGCTTAGTGTGACTGATTTCCATCGTACTGGTCAAAGGATTTGGCAAATTTAAATTAGCTATAAGAAGAAGAAGAAAATCTAAATACGAAGCAGCTTAATGCATTAAGTGACTTTTGGTATATTTTGTTAGAAAACTTTATAATATATAAATATAGTTTTCTTTCATGTAAAATATAATTAGGTGTGTACTGCGAATATTGTGAATATAATATTATCGTAAATATATATTTAATTACAAGATATAATTTATAAAAGTTAGAGTGTGAAAAATATTTATTTGTGTATTTAAATATAATTACAAGGAAAAAAAAAAGAATACAAGTGGTAAGAATAATAATAAAAAAAAAATATTTATACAAGTAATTTCATCAGGATGATAGATTAAAACAATTAAGCAAGTAATATTCACTTACCAAACTATTCTACAATGAGGTAAGAAGGTGTTACATGTAACTTTTAAACGATGAATTTACAAGCATATCCCTGCATCACATACTCATCAAACTCACAGTGCTTGATCTTATCACACTCGTACTAGCTCATCACGAGCGTGACACTGGCACTCTAAAACATCGCAACTCGTGATACAGTTCTAGCTCAGATTCCTTTTTTTAGTTTAAGAGAGACAAACCAATTAAGTTCCGTTTTTTAGCCTAATATTATGTTATCTTTAATTTGAAAAAAGGTTCAGTTTTTTAGCTTAAGAGAGAGACAAACCAATCAACTGTATATTAAGGAATTACATGTGTTGCTATTTTTGGATTTTTAAAATCTTAATTTGTTATTCACATAAATATATTGTATGTGGTCATATTTGTGTAATTTCTCTACTTATTGAGGTTATCTCTGTCTTTTTACCTTTTTCTTTTTCTTAATATGTTCGGTCATTTAAGTTGGGCTTGGTCAATAAACCAAGCCAGGCTTTTCGAACCTAACCCGAGCAAAGGCCTAGAAGTAAAGTTTCATGTCTGATAGAGCCACTAGTTGAACACTATAAATGTACATTCAATATTTTCTTTTTCCTTTTTCAATTTTTGGCATACTATTACTCTCTCTCTGCCGGAAAAAGATAGGTTCACTTTCTATTTTTAACCGTCCAAAATTATAAGTTTATCTTTCTCAAAATATAGTTGTTTTATTCAATGACATATATGCATGTTGTATTTACTTCAACTAATGAAAATAAAACAATTAAATATTTATCATTTAATTATTGGATTAGTCTATAAGCGACATAGTAAATTTAGTCTATCTAAAAATTTTATTTCTATTAAATATACCTATATATTTATTTATTTTTTCTAACTCTTGCTTTAAATAATTATTTAAATTGATTGACATTTATATGAATATTAATTTGTGTCTTGCATTAAAAAAAAATCCAATAGTTATTTTCAAGATAACAATAAATGAAGTGTATTCCTGAAAAATAACAAGCAAAAATTATTAATTTAACTAAATTAATTAATTTTTTTAATATGTTTAAAAATAGAACTAGACAAACAAAAGGAGTGTTAAATATGTAAGATAATTGTCTAGTGAAAATTCAGACCTTAAAGAATTTAAGGAAAAAAAAAAGCTTAAATAGGAAACATTGTAAATAAATCCTAATATTGTACCAAATGTGGATAGAGGGAGTATTAAATATGTAAGATAATTGTTTAGTGAAAATTCAGACCTTAAAGAATTTAAGGAAAAAAAAAAACTTAAATAGGAAATATTGTAAATAAATTCAAATATTGAATTTTTTTTAGGAAATTTCACAAACTAACTATTTTTAATTTTCTATTTTTACTAAATATCTTTTCAATTTTGTAATTTTTATCATTTTTTAATTTCAAATATACTATCCCATTTCTTTTATCTTCCATGTGGGTAATACTCTAATTTATTCGCTCTGTTTACGAATCTCTTCAAGATTTCATTTCTCCTTATTCATACTTTGATATCCCTGAATTTAATGAATACTAGTAAATCTCAGGTAACCTTTAATAAATCTTTATTATAGTAGATATTGGATAAATATTAGGTAAATTTTTGGTAAATATCTGATATATTTTCAATGAATCTGTCATAGTAGATATATGGTAAATATCTAATATTGGTATACCATTAGTAAATCTTGGATAGATGTCTAACAGTAAACTTTGGATATGGCTTGGTATATTTTGAATAAACTTTAAGTATTAATATATTTAAAATTTTAAAAACTGATTTTTATATTTTTGAAAAATTTTTTAAATAGATGTATTTTTGAAATTTTTTTATCGTGTTTTTTCCATTTTTTTATCTATATTTTGGGTAAGACATGCAATCACTTGAGTTTATTTATTTTTACTATTTGATCTCTTTAATCGATTTTTTGTTCAAATTGTTCTCTATATTTCATTTTTTTATCCATTTTAGATCTAACCAATATGTAATTAATGACATTATATATGTAAAAAAAAAAAAATTTTCCACGTATGAATTACAGGCACTAGCACTATTCATTGATGTAAAAAGGGGCAATATTATAACTAAAATTTAAATTTTTAAAGGATAAAATAAACCAAAAATAAAATATAAACAATAATTTAAATAAAAATCGATCAGAAGAATTAAAATAATAAATATAAATGAATATATCTTTTTTACATGATATTAATTATTGAATTTTTTTATACAGAACAAACGTTTGTAAACAATTGAACTTGGGCGTCAACCAATTAAAATGCTTGTGTGCGTCGTTCTGATATCCACCACATGATTCTTCACAAATGTAAATGTCATGTAATTAAATGTATACCCTTAAAGCATTTTTAATATACTACATCCATTCCATTCTATCTCCCGTACAATAAAATAAAATTTGTCTTCTATATTAATTACTTTTAATTTTTCTAAAAAAAAATAATATAATATAATCATTTTATATTTATAATTATTCATATTAAATGAAATTTTTAATTTTTATGAAAAAAAACCTTAAATGACATATATAACGGAACGGATGGAATAATAATTTAAATTTCTTGATAAAGAATGTATGCAATTATTCTCTTTTATTATCAACATTTCATTAATTTAATTTTTAAGTAAGAAATTATTTAATTAATTATCATATAATTTATACTTGTTTTATATAAGAAAAAAATTGGATATATGAAATATTTCCTAAATAGGATCTAACTAATTTTGAAAATAATAATTTAGAGGACAATTGAATAATTTTCTAATTCAAAGATTTAATTATTTAAAAATCCGAAAAACTCAAAAGATGAAACATATTTTTCATAATTATTTTTGTTTTTTCAAATATATACAATTGTTTATTTTAAAGGAAATTTACTGTTTATTCTATAAGATTTGATATAATATACTAGTATCTAATATAGTTTAAAAATTATACAATTTGTCTCTTATATTTTTTTCTGTTACAAAAATGTTAGATTTTGGTGAAACAATAAAAAATTATTATTTAATCTCTAATCCATTGTATTAGTATTTTTCTAAATTTTAGTTCATTATACAAATATTCTCCGGAGTAAAAAAAGAATTATTTCCAACAAAAAAAACTATATAATTTAATAAAATAAATCGTATATAATAATTTTTCTTATTTGATTATATTACAGTTATGCACAGCATGATTGATGTACAGTGACATATAATGAAATCGCCAAACAGAACCGTAATTACCAAACTGCCCCATTTTTATAAGTTAGAAATTTCAATTTTTTTTAAATTTTGAAAATTGCTTTATTAGAAACAGATAAATAGATATTTTTTTAAAAATATATATTTAAAAAAATAGTTTATATAAAATTAAAAAAAATAATTAATTAAATAAAAAAATTTAAAATATATTTTTAGTGCTGTCCACATAAAATCCCAGACCCTTCTTAAACGTAGACCATAAGAATTTGAAAGGCTAATATTAACGTTGGCCGAGGAAGGATCTAAGAAGAAACAACTTTTAGTTACAAGGAAACAGAAAAAACACATCACCGACACTACACTTACATTATGATAACAATCAAAGCGCAAGCTAAGGTTTTTGAAATTTTAATTTTTAAATGCCTCTTCTTCCTTTTTCTTCTTCTTGTATTTTGCTTCCCAGCTAGAAAATGGTGGAACCCACACGCAAAAGTTTTTAAAATAATTGGAAAATCTCAAAACGACACCACGCTGTCCATATCCAATCGCAAAACGACACCGCTCCTATGCACTGATTTTACAAATTAAAAAACATAAAGTAATGAAAATGTCAAACTCAGCTCACAGTTTCATACCAAATGCTAATCCTACAGAAAGCTGAATACCAATTCAATATATATATATATATATATATATATATATATTTTAATTTGATATCTGATTTAATTTAACTAATTTAAAATGTGCCGTGGGTTTCTTGAATTTGTTGTGGTACAAAAATTTTTATTAATTGAACAAGATTTTTTATTGATAGAAAAGAAAATATAAATTAAAATAAAAATAAAAAATTGTTCTAATTATATTTTTTCTAATTTATAATTAAAAAAATTTAGAAAAAATAAAATGAAAAAAATAAATAAATAAGAAAGTATTTTAAATAAATAAATAAATAAATATATATATATATATATATATATAATTTTGTATATTCAAGGCTCAACTTCATGATTCTAATTAAGTTTAAAGTCTTTTACCAAATCATTCTGTAACACTCCTTAACTAGGGGTTAGTTTGTTATGCATGATTATGTGACTTAAAGTGATCATATGAGAGGTATATTGGAGGTATAAGAGGGTATACATGAGGTATATGAGGGTATATTTGAGATATATGTATAGTATATTGGTCAATTTTGACTTTGGTTTGAAGAAAGTGATGAAAGAAATGAAGAAAGTATGAAAAATCAGCCCCTACGCCCATGAACGAAGGGATTCATGGCTATAAACATCATGGTCAAAGATAAACATTAATTGTTTTTACTGTAGACATTCATGGCCATGAAGGTGTTGCGTTGATTGATATTCATAATCGTGAAAGACGTGTTCATGACCTTGAAAGGGGTTGTATATAAGCTTTTTCTACGATTTTCTCTTCATTTTTCATCATCTTTTCCATATTCAAACCCCAAGAACGGATCCTAAACACTCAAGAACCATATGTGAGTGATTCTTTATGGATTTGTGAGTGATTTAATACCAAACCAAGAGAGAACACAATCAACGCAAAATTTGAAGAAATCATCATCTTTGGTGAGTTTTTGTAAGAGAGAAAAAATTGGTGCAAGAGAGCCCACGAGTTCCTTACATGATCAAAAGTAGTTCCTTACATGATCAAAAGTAGTTTTTGCTTTCAAGAGATAAGAAAATTCATGAAAATCATCTCTTTAACATGATTATAAAGCTATATGAGGTGATTAGGTTGTTTGGTTGGAAATCTATAGAAGAGAGGTTATGGGAGGAGAAGGGTGATGAAGTTTTGTGTGTAATTGTATTCTATGAGATTATTGGAAGTGAGATACCATGATATGGAATAAAAATCATGATTAATAATCATAGTTTGGAGAGTATGGATTAGTTTTACATTTTTGTCATATTACTATAGACATAGTATTTCATATGTGGTATTGTTTGTGATAAGGAAACAAAGACAAAAGGGAGGAGATCGACAAGGAGAGTAGATAACTCCTTAGTTGAGTTTTTGTCAAGATCCTAATAGAAGTTTTTACATATACGCATTGTTATTTGCCCTTTAAATGTTGAATTATGTGCAATGATGTAGTTGAGCATGCCTCTTCGTTAAATAATATGATATTATGTAATATGAGACATAAAATGACATGATTAAATATTAGAAAGGTTAATTAGAGGGTTTGATTATGTATAAATATGATTATGAGTATAAAAATGGCATATGTGTTAAAGTGGGCAAAAGATATATGTAATGCGTGAGTTATGAGCTTGGTTGTAAACCCATTTTGAGGGATGATTTGAGTTATGTAACATGTTTTTCTTTGATGTCTATTGACCATGGATGATGTCTATACATGTTTAAGAAGTGATTAGAAGTGGAATTTTGATAAAATTTGATCATAGACACAAGTTAGAACCTTTTACAACCGGCGTTACAACCATATTGAAATTGTCATGACCATGAATATAGAGGCAGTAACTTTCACAGTCAACCCAAAAATTTATGGCCGTGAAGACACTATTCACAACAAAGGCGACCTATGTTTAAATGATGTTTTGATGGGTCTGAAACATGCCAATTATGCACAAATGTCATAGTATGATGTAAAAATATATGAAAACATGTTAATAAGTATAAATGTGATTTATGAACATGCATGAATTATATATCATATGATGGAAACAAGAAAGAACGAGATTGAAACAAAGGGGTACTTTGTATAAATGTTCATTTCTCCACCCGAGAACTACTTTAGGATATATGGTGTACCATAAAGGGAAAAATGATACATATTACTATGAGGTATGAGAGGGAAACATGGTTGCTAACCCTAGACTGGATGCTACTATTCCTAACACTCATATCCATTATTATACTCAGTCTTTTGACTTGAGGAGCTCGGATGAACACACATGACTCAGTGGGTATGTAGGATGTTTAACCTTGGATCGGGAGCGCATACTCTATACAGAGAGTGAGTAAGATGTCTAATCCTAGACTGGGAGTGCCTACTTTACACCCCGTATCCGGCCTGTCCAAAAAATGAGGTATCAAAGTTGCTTATTGAAAAGAAAATAAACATGACAGGTATGATTGATGGTAAGAGATTAATGGCATGAATGAGGACAAAGATATAAAAGAATGTAATATGAATTGAACACAGATATTGTATACATGTGATACAATATTTCTATAGCTTTCATAAACATGATATAATGTTCATATGCCATGACACTATATATGTTATGCTATGTTTATATGATTGCATGGGAAAATTTCAATACCTATATGTACTACTAAGCTAAAAATAGCTTAACGTGAGTTTTTCTCACGCAGGTCAAGGAGCTTGTAAATAGTAAAACTGAAGGAAGAGAAGTTTGTTAGAACCCATATCAAGAGAGGACATTTGAGACCCGATTTGTGGGTCTAGTTTATCATATTTTGTGTCTTGTATATCCATACATATGAGAATAGTGACAAAGGCTTGTATTATGACACAATTATGAAATGTATTTTGTACATGTATGAGGCATTGAGCCAAAATTTAATGCTGATATAATGTGAAAAGAAAAAAATATATATGTGAGCCTTTAACATGTGAATAGTATTTGACCAGTATGAGAAGCACATATAATCAAATTCTATCTATATAATGAAATTGTTCTTGTTATCAGATAAAATAATAGGCACAACACTGTTATATAGGTAGAGTGTCACACATTCATTCATTCTTAGCTTGAATGTCTATTTCTTTAAGGAAAAATTTTAAGTAGATTGACTCTATCATATTATCTATAAATTAATTCAATTATCAATTGATATATATCGACCAATGAAACTAAACAATTAAATACATATCAATAAATGATTGAATTAGTTTATAAATAATATGATAAACTGAATCTACATAAGAATTTCTCTTCGTTAAGACATAATAAATTCTACTAGCGTAATTTCCTCAACATAATTTCACTAACACCACTGAAACTATAATTTTATTTACAGTTTTAATATATTCTTTTATTAAATTTAAAAATTAATTACGCTCTTCCAAAATAAATTATAATTTAAATCAAACAGATATATAAATAAACATTCTTTTTATAGAATATGTAAAATAGTTAAAGAATTTATTAGTATTTTGTTAATAATAGTAAAATAATGAATAAAAGAAATAATTATATTTAAAAAAAAGAGAGATAATTATATTGTCTTTGTTGACATAAATGATAATGTTTTTGACTGTGTAGAAGAAGAAAGTCCTAGTAAATGAGCTGGCTAGCTGGCTGTCTTAAAAGCATAACTAAAATAAATCTTTTAATATTATTAAATTTACTATTGGCTGCCTAACTACAACTATAAATACGATGATAGCAAGCCCAAGTTTAGCACTTATTCTCTTACTCTCTTCTCAATCTCATCCAACAGAGGTTACCCATCAATCTATTTTCTCATTGCTTTCATTCAATCTTGGATCACTGCTTCTCTGGCATTTAAATTTTTCTTTCTGGGTCAGTATTTTTATAAAGTTATTGTTTAATTATTTTGCAGTTTTTCTTCAAGCATACAAATGGCTGGTACAAGATTTGGCCAATGGTGTTCTTATCTTCTAGTTTGTATGCTACTATTTGTTAGAACACAAGGAGGAAATATTCCCATTACTATTGTTGAAACTGCAAAGGCAAGAGGAGCTGGTAAGAGTTTTTACTTGTATATATTAAATTAAGTAAACTGAAGCATTTGATTTCTTTTTTAATTTATATAATGGAAAATTTTCTGTTTTGTTTTCTTGATTTGCAGTTTGTTTAGATGGGAGTCCCCCAGCTTACCACTTCGAAAAGGGATCGGGTACTGGGATTAATAACTGGTTGGTTCACATGGAGGTTTGTGTTGCTACTTATTTCCTGTAAAAGTTATCTTTCTTGCTCAAGTTTTTGTTAGTTCATAGTCAGTTTCAAGCTATTTATTGTTAATTTTTGCATAAACTGGATAGAGACATGTAATTAATATAATGGTGATGAATATATAGGGGGGAGGATGGTGTGATGATGTTGAGAGCTGTGTTGAAAGAAAGGATACATATAAAGGTTCATCATTGAAAATGGAGAAGACAATGGGTTTCTCTGGCTTACTAGGGAGCAAGCAAGCAGCTAATCCTGGTATTGAAAATTTTCATTATTTAATAATTTCTAACTCTAGATCTAGTTTTAATCTAAATGGGTTTGATTTATTTTTTTCTATTACCCATATACTTAGCTTAATTTGAACTGAAGTTGGGTATTAATCTGGGGGTTTTTTTTTTTGAATAAAAATGCAGACTTTTACAACTGGAATAGAATTAAGATCAAGTATTGTGATGGGTCATCATTTACTGGTGATGTTGAAGCAGTTGATCCAGTAAGATAGTTGAAATTTGCTTTAAATTTCTGAGTTAATTAATTTCTTCTAATTTTGGACTTTGTAGTTTGTATATTTATGTGCGTGCTAATTTTTCTGAATCAGAAAACTAACCTTCACTTCAGAGGAGAAAGGGTATGGCGGGCTGTTATTGATGATCTATTGGCAAAGGGCATGAACAATGCTAAAAATGTAATGAAAGTTCCCTTTCTTATATGTTGGTTGCTTTTGTTCTGTTCTTTATAAATAATGTAGATTGGATTTGTGATGGCAGGCTATTCTTTCTGGCTGTTCAGCTGGTGGATTGGCCGCAATCTTGCATTGCGATAAGTTCAGGTCTCTCCTACCACCAACTGCTAAAGTAAAATGTGTGTCTGATGCTGGTTATTTTATTCATGGGTAAGTAATCTCATACTGAGTAAGAACTTCTAGTTTATGTTTTATGTGAGACTTAGTTTTTGTGTTCTTTCTCAGGATGGATGTTGCTAAAGGATTCGAAATTGCAAATTTCTTCGGCCGAGTAGTTGCATTACATGTAATTTTATCACTCTAAATTTCATTTTTTGCTGTCATTTCTGCATATGCATTGTTTCCAATATTAACAAGTCAATATAGTGAATTTGAATGAATCTTTTTACCAACAAAGTTTGGATGATTCGACAATGATTCTACCTATGAAAATTTTGTATAGGGATCTGCAAAGACTCTGCCTGCATCATGCACCGCTAAAAATAAGCCAGAATTGGTGAGTTTTGATATATGCTGATATTAATTTCTGTGCTCGTCCGCTAATTCTTCGATGTTCTTACGAGTACTTTCTTGGCAATTCTGCAGTGTTTCTTCCCACAATATGTGGCTCAGACTCTGCAAACCCCGCTTTTTGTACTGAACTCAGCTTATGATTCTTGGCAGGTTAGTATATAAAGTTGAGTTTTTCAGCCAGTTTTTTACCTAGAATTAAATAAGGATATAGTTAAGATTATTTTGTGCTTTATTCCTCAATATTGATGTTTCTTCTCTAATCCTTCGTCTAACTACAAATTCATTCAGATTAAGAATATTTTCGCCCCAAGTGCTGTCGATAAAAAAGGATTCTGGAAGGCCTGCAAACAGGACTTGAAGAAATGCTCAGCCAACGAACTAAAATTTGTTCAAGGTGACAATGCAAAGCATGTTCTAATTACTTCAAGTTCTTGTTTATACAAATTTCAGCATTATCATTCGTTTTCTGGATTTTCTTTTCTAGCTTATAGAGCACAGTTCTTGAATGCTCTAAGTAGTGGAGCTGGAAGCAAACCAGCAAATGGATACTTCATAAACTCTTGCTATGCACATTGCCAATCTGGATCAGCAGCTACATGGTTAGCTGATAAGTCTCCATCACTGAACAATACGGTAATAAAATATTCGCGAATTTATTTATAAAACCGATTTAGGCGAGTGTTCTTACATGGAAAATGTACTAACAGATACATTTTTCTGAATGGAATTTATGTTGTGCAGAAAATTGGAAAGGCAATTGGAGATTGGTTTCATGATAGAGCTGCCTTCAAAAGGATTGATTGCCCTTACCCTTGCAACCCAACTTGTGTCTCAATTGATTCTGATTCTTAAGTGCTATTAATATATCTAAATTCATACTAATAAGAAGAAAAATAATTCCATTTCTCAAGCGTTGCTTGTGAAGAAAAATATATAAAGAATGTAAGATAAAGAGCACAACAGGACTGAGTTGGATTGCTGGGTGTCTCTTCCATTATTTGTATATGTGATCAATGTAAACATCCATGGAAATTTGATTATGTTGTACTGATTTGATTTAATTTAATTTGCAGGTTAATAATTCAAATAATTGCTCGAACAATTTAAAAATTCAGATTCAGACTCTTTTGTCTTTTGTTTTGCTTTACAGCTAGCTAGCAAAGGGGGGAATGGAACCCCACACAGAATAGCTCCTCCCATAACTACCATAAAATAATTGAAATCAAAGAACATTATTAAAGAGAAATGTTAGTTATACCAATACTTTTACACTTTTTGTTCCAACTAGTATAAAATATTTGTACTCTATCTATCCATCCATTTGTTTTATTGAACTTACATTAAAAGTACAAGTATTTTATGCTAGTTGGGACAAAAAAGTGTTAGGACAACTAGCATTTCTCTTATTAAAATATTGATGAATTAATACAAAATTCTTTCCACTTAAACAAAGGTTTCGAGTTTAAGTTCCAGGTGTACATTTACTTTAAATACTATTGAGATAATATTTCACCACTTTTTAAAGTTCTACTTAGTATATTCTGAATTAGTCGAACTAATTTCAGATACAAATAAAAAAAAAAAGCAAAATCATCAAATAGAAAATGACTTCTTAGTTAATTTCTTATGAACAATTTTATTTTATTTTTTGCCTTCAAATTTAAGCAGTGCCTTTTTATTGAAGTAATTAGTAAGATGCCTTTGCATTTGGGTCTCAATAAGTTTGGAATAGATGGTGGGTGACAAGTAATTGTCACTCTTTGTATAAAGGAAGCTCATATTCCTCAACATGGGATCTTTCATGGGCTGGGAAAGAGAGATTACTCAAGACAGTAGCTCAAAACAGTTCCAAACTATCTTCTTTTTCTCCCTCTTAGCATTTGCACAAAGATTGAAATTATGCTCAACTTAACAAATGACCTAAAACTATTAAAACAAAATTTGCATATATTCAGTAGTGGAGTCACGTTCATTTGAGGGTGAATAACTGTAACTTTTTCAACTTTTTAAAATATATATAATAGTATATAAATTTATACCATTTTTTAATATTGTTCCCTTAAAAAATATTGAAAATCTATTTTTACATTCATGAATTAAAATCATGGCTCTTTACACCTTCTCACTTAGGATTCCAGTCCCGCCACATGATACATTCATAAAAAGCATTGAACATTGCATAAACATAAAAAATTTTCATTTCAATGCATCAAAGATAAAACTTATTGTCATGTACTTTGGCCCCTTGCAAAATATATACACTCATGTTCACAAGAGATTCAAGACAAGATATATGCATTGCAAATACAAGTAAAAGCTGAAAAATAAAGGAAGATAAGAGCAAACTAAGAAGAGTGTTTTTTTATTCTTTTTGTCCCTTCCAAGATTGAGAGCTTCTACTTAAAGATCCTCCAAGCTTTTTCAAAACTTTCTTTGTTTCTCCTAAAACATCCATTTTTATGTGAAATCCTCCTTTTCATTTCAAATCACAAATATCACTAAGTAAAAAGGGGATGGTTTGACATGACATCCTTACAATTTAACCAGAATTCTCGAATTCAAAATCTAAGTCTATAACTACCTTGACACTTTTGAGAGAATGTTTTGCCACCATTTAGAGTCATATCCTATATATTCTGAATTAGTCGTACTAATTTCTTATACTATGCAAAAAAAAAACTAATAAAAATGGTACAAAATTAAGTCTGGAAATAGTACCAGATTAATGTCATCATGATGATGAATTAAGTGCTTTTGTTGGAGGTTAATGAAATGAGCTTCGACAATATTGTACATTTTTTAAAAATTAATATTAATTTCGATTTAAGATCCCTATAAAATTCTAGTATTTTTAAATGAAATTACACTTAAATTTTTTTTTATTAAATAAAGATTTACACAACATCATATAACTATTTTTTTTACTTACCATAAAAGTGGTAAATATCAATATTAGTATATAGTAGCGAGAAGATTCAAACTTGATAACTCCTCCAATCGGTGGCAGATCCTCAATTTTTGCACAATAGATTCCATATACATTGTGTGAGAAAATGGACAACTGCAATATAAAACAAAAATAATGAAAGGTTGCAAAAACAATTGAAGAGAGGAAAGACCAAAGAAGAAAAAAAAGGAGCAAACAACTATAACATAAAGAGAAAAGAGCAGACGACTACGATATGCGGAGATGAGAGGAATAGAAGGCTTTGAGGATGACTTCAAAATTAGGTTATAGAGGAAAAAAGTGCAGAGATGACTTAACAAGAAATGAGAAGCTACGAGACAATGAATCCAAAAAAATAAAATTTTTTATTTAAAAGTATTTTTTTAATTAATATATATATATATATTAATTTTTTTATGGAATCTATTATATTAAATTAATGAAGTCCATTTAATTTTTAACATAAATAAAATACTATTTTTGTAGAAAAATATATATTAAAAAGAATTTTTTTTAAAGAATACCACAATTTAGAGTGTAGATCCGCCCTTTTCTCCAATTTTTACTAATAAATTCTTACTCCTTAATTAAGAATTTCATTTTAATTTTGTACAAAATTAAATATAAGATATCATTTCATTTTGGATTCATATTTTGTTTTTATTATTTTAATAATGTAAATATTTGTAATTTAACTTTTAGATAAAGAACAACAGTCAACAAATAATGGTCTCAAGTTGCGGGACGCACATGGAGATGGTCTCTCGGTTGACGTACGTTGTGATTAAACTTTCTTAATAATTCCAAAAACCCATGTGCTAACTGTGACGTGTCATTTAAATTATTTTTAAATCAACACGTATCGCTGCACTTGTAATATGCTTACAGTCCCTCGTGGCATATTCTATTTTTCTTTTTTCCCTTTTTACCCTGCCTTTTTTTTATTTTCTTTAAAAAAAAAAAAGAAAGAAAATGGTTCCTCCTTAATCATTGATAATTAATAACGATAAGCTAATTATACTCTTCATATAATTGACTTTTTTTTTTTATGTTGATGGAATATTGAACATGCGATCTCTTATTTATTATTTTTTTATTAAATTTTTATTTAGTATATTTTATTATTATTTTGTTATTTATAAATTTTCTAATAAATATAATAATATTTTCTAATATTATTATATGCATTAACCGGGACATTATCAAAAATAGAAAATAATCTCATATTACTAATACAATAAGAGTATCATATCGTATCATACTATATATAAAAATAAGAATATGAACGACAGATACAATAATTATAAAATACTTACAATCTTTATTTTATATATGATTTTTAATAATTGATAAATTAGTAATTTGGAATAACATATAAAACGACTATAAAGTATTTACTATATCTATTTTATATATAATTTTTAATAATAGATAAATTAGTAATTTTTATATGAGTTATTTTATAAATAGAATATTACAAAATAATATAACTATAGCATACATATAAAAAGATAAAAGTAAAATTTAATTAAAACGAATTTAATATGTAATGATTAGTACAATGCAACTTAATCAAAAACTAGTCATAAATAAGTGTAATAGTGATTCAACAATTAATTACATTTTAAAATTTTAGAGTAAATTAAAAAAGGAAAAAATATATAATTTTAATCATGTTAACTAAAATTATAAGTAATAATAATTATAATAATTATTATAATAAGGAAGAGGAATATGCCAATGTGTGTTAGAATAAGTTCACAGAGAATTCAAATATTCTAAAAACATCAAACGAACAAACCGAAAAAGAGAGGCCAGAAGAAGAGAAAGTCCCCCAAAGGCAAAGAAGGGCCTCTTCCCTCGTCTCCTCTCTGTCTCTCTAACCAAACGCAGCTCACAAACCACAAGTCAACAGCCAAAAGAAAGGATTTTTAATTTGCTCGTGCGGGAAAGTGAGGGCGAAAAGAGAGAGATGAGGACAGGAAACGATGTCAGAAGAGGAGAAATTGGAAAAGCCACTGTAAATGTGGGATCTGGTTTTCCTCTAACCCTCTGGGAGGTCGCCGTCGCCGTCACAGTTATCTTGGGTTTTTTGCTTGGTCTTTTGAGGGTTTACTTCACCATGCCGCCTTCTGATTACAGCTTCCTTAAGCTCCCTCGTAATCTTGAAGATCTTCAAATCCTCAGGTTTCCTTTTTTTTTTTTTTTCTTTTTCTGTTGCGTGCAAATAATGTAAATGCATAGGTATAAGAGAAAAATCTGTGGAAGTTAAATTGAAGTGGGAAATTGGTGGAAAATATTTCGTTTTTGATGAATTTTGCCCTGTAAAATATAAATGCGCCCTTTCACTTGTTAACATTAATTGGTTAATTTTGTACTGTAGACAAATTACTTTAGGTGAATGGAAAAGTGGGTTTCCATCATTGACGCTTTGCATGCTAATCTAGATTTGAATTTTTATCTAATTGCAGAAGTTCTGAAACTTAGAATCGGTAGATGATGAGTGGGCTCTTCAAATTTGGGAATTTTCTTTCAGATGATTTATAGAAATAGCTTTACATAATGACAAGTGTAATTGAATTTTACCTTTGATATAGGTTGGCATAATTGTTTGATTGATAGGAGTAAATGGATTGCAATATAAGTGCTACGAATCAAAATATTTAATTTGTGGCATTGATTACGAGCAGGAATTGTTGAGTAGAGTACATAGTTGCTAACAAGATCTTTTTAGTTGGCTGGAGAGGATGATGATTTTACTATGGCACCATTTGAATTGAGGGATTTTAAAATCCATGTCGTTTAATTTGACTATAAAATCTATGGATTGATAATGTAATTATCCTTATACTTATGTTTGGTTCAATAACCACAATCCATGAATTTAACAATTAATTTCCAATTTTACCCTTTATTAAATATTGATAATTTATTATTAATTAAACATATATAATTAGTTCCACTATATATTTAAAAATTTTAAAAATATATATTTATTTCAAGAGTTGAAAAATTAAAAAAAAATAAAGTTATTATATGTTATATTGTTTAATTACATTGCTAAAAAATATTTTTTATTAATAATAATAATAATAAAGCAATTAGTTGAAATTAAAAGAAAATTTATTTTTTACTTTTTTAGGATTAAGGATAATTTTGAAATATTATTAATTTATTAGGGACAGTATTGGAATAAAAAAATTAGGTAACAATACCTCATTGATCAAATTTGAACTTTCCCATCTCCTATCAAATCCTTCAAAAATGAAGTATTTTGGTGGATAAGGAATTTTCCAAAATCCATTGATTGTAACCTTTTTTAAGTAGTCATATGATGGATTTGACATAAATTCATGAATTGTTCAAAATCTTTCATTTGAAATTCATCCATCCAAACATAACCTATATGAATTTCACCATTAGATTCTTCTTTTGGGAAGGAGTCAACAATGCTCAGGAAAATTCTTGGCAAGACATTTTAGAGTAATATTTTGAATGATTTTCTTGGGAATTGGGGTATTGCTTTGTAAATATGTTTAAGCTTAATTCTACTCTGTTGCTTGTTTATTCTTCCATCTACAAAGTCTGGCATTAGTTGATTTATCTGATGTGATAACAATTAAGATGTGGTGTAAGCTGGTATAGCTGTTAATGTTACATCTTCATCATCAATTACACTCATTGAACTTTACGAGGGAGAACAATTTTCATATTTCTTACAAGTCATTCTCAGAATATGAATAAGAAGAAGGAAAGAAAAAAGATCGATAGTCATTCTCATACAAAAGATAATACATGAATTAGTACTATGATTTTAAAAGAAGGGATTGGCTCCTTCCTCTTCAAATAAAACTTTTCATGCTCGTTACAGTGTTCGATTTACTGACTGTAGTTTGTATGGTGTTTGTTGAAAGTAGTTTTTGATATCTAAATATTGTGCGAAATATTTGTTTGCCACTTCATCATCTGTAACAGAAAGAATGTGCTTTTTGCAACAAGAGATTTGTGAGAGTAGCATGCAATTGCTTACCTTAAGACATATATAACTTGTAATTAGTGATCTAATTTTTCTATAGGTTGCTAAATTTATCCACAACATTTTTTTGAACTTGTCTGTCATGTGCACTGCATTTTTTAAAATTCCCACTATTGTTTGTTTTCTTGCATATATTTGTAGTGTCATGTAGAATGCCCTTTTTTGCAGGGATCACCTTGAAAGTTACACAAGTGACTACACTGCACAAGTTTTGATAGGGTACTGTGTGGTCTATATTTTCATGCAAACTTTTATGATTCCGGGGACTGTATTTATGTCATTGCTTGCTGGAGCACTTTTTGGTGTATTTAAAGGTGTGGCCTTGGTGGTGTTCGCTGCTACTGCTGGTGCTTCTTCTTGCTATTTCCTTTCAAAATTTGTTGGGCGGCCACTGGTTTTCTCTCTATGGCCTGATAAGCTGAGTTTCTTCCAAGAGCAGGTGAATCTTAGCTGTTCTTCTTTGCTATGTTGCTTGTATAGGCAAAAAAAAAAATTGGGGATTAATTGTTCCTTTTCATTTTCAGGTGGCCAGAAGAAAAGATAGATTATTGAACTACATGCTTTTCTTGAGACTAACTCCAACTTTGCCAAACACATTTATAAACGTTGCTTCACCAATAGTTGATGTGCCATATCATATTTTCTTCCTAGCAACCTTTATTGGACTCATTCCTGCTGCTTATGTCACTGTCAAGGTATGGTACATTTAGTCACAGATTATTATAGTATTGAATATTTGGTTTAATGTGTTTTGGAATTAAGTCAACTGGACTCTGATTTTTTTTTTTTAATTTGGGTGCTGTGAGAAATGAGATTGCTTGTGAAGGTGTAAAATCTTTTTAATTCAAAGGTATTCCAAATGGAGTAGCTTTAATGTCATAAATTTTAAAAGTTAAATACAACTGAAGTACTAAAATTGCTTCAATGTTAAAGCAATGACTGAAATACAGAAATTGTTGTGGAAGTCACCACCTGAACATAAGCGTGGTAGAGTTTTAAATCAACAGTTACCCCGATAAGGAATGTGGTAATTACTGATATTATCATAATCAAGAATTTAAATGTGGTTGGTGCTGCCTAAATTTAGGAGATACCTGATTGTTTTACAGGCTGGAATAGCTCTTGGAGAATTGCAATCGTTGGGGGATCTTTATGACTTCAATTCAGTTGCTACCCTATTCCTTATCGGGGTTGTGTCTATCACACCTACGTTGATGAGCAAGAGCAAACCGTAGCCACAAGGAAGTTGGTTGCTGTACATGGTGTTTTAGCAACTCGGCAGGTGTATGGGTGCCGCCTTCATCACTGTACAGATTAGTGTCAGAATAAATAAAATATGCAGTAACCACGGTTCTTGGACGCCAACTGCTGATGCTGCAGAGAATGATGATGCTGATCTGGGAAAGTTACGTGAGAGTTCATGGGTTCATTTACTGTTGGGAAGTGTTTAAAGGAAGGTGGATGAAGGTGAGGCAATTATATAATCCAGTTAGAATGGTTAGGTGTTTAGTTTCATCTCATTTTCTCCAAGCAGTGTAGTAATGACTTTATCATGGTTTCTTTTTTCAGTTAATACTACCAATCCTTTTTTCCATTTTTGGGTGTGTCTGAATGTGTAAATAACAGAGTATGGTTCGATGTACGTTATCAATTTATCATATATTTATCAAATAACATAAAATAATCAAGGCCAAATTCCTAAAAAAATCCTAAATTTTCAAACTTGTATTGTGTTTTCAATTTTTCTGATTAAATAAATGAACTTTTAATATTTTAAATGATTTTTTAATATTTTAGGCCTTGTATCAATTTAATAGAAAATATTACTGAAATGTTCGAATTTTTTTTTTTTATGAGAAATCAGTGGCTTTAGTTTTTTTTTTTTAATTTTAAATTCAATTTAAATCTCAATAATATCTACTTTTCTTTAAAAAAACTCGATTAAAGCCTTATAAGCAAGGTTTGATAAATCTAGCTTCCAATCATACTTGAAAAAAAAAAAAAAAAAAAAAGAACTGCGTTCTAGAATTTTTCTTTTATTGTGCTCTTTAAATTAGTATAAAAACAATAGTATTTTATTTTGCCTCTCAAACATTTGATGAATCATCTATTTAGTTAATATATATATATTCGCCACTTCAAATTTTTCTACTAAATTGGTTGTAATATTTAAATTAATAAAACATTAAAATTTTGTTTATTTAATTAAAAAATAGAAAGTATATATTATTTTTTATTCAAGTATAAAAATTTATATTTTTTTTAACAATTTAGCCAATAATTAATAATAAAAATTAAAATATATATTAAATTAATAAACGAATTGTCTTATAATTTGTTGATAATTAAGAGAAAAGACCAAAGCAATAGATGAAGTAAATTTCTCAGTAATGCCCTAGTTTTCTCCACGCACATTCTTGTCTTGTCTTCAACATTCTCCTCTCTCATCCAACAAAAGTAATATAATTGTATAAAAAGATTTCATGAAATCAAGTTCAACCAAGAATGTTTGTATGATGATCACTTACTCGCATTACCTAGTGAACTGAGAATCTACTTCTTTCCATGATACAGAGCATTTTTCTTTTTTCCACTATTATAACGCTCTATCTAGACCTTTTGGCTTTCTTCTTCGCCTTAAAACTCTCAGGGGTCCGATTACTCAACTTCCGCTTTTGACCTGCTTGTTTAAGAGCACTGCCGTCTGTAAGTGCTTTTGCCTTTCTTGCAGCAACTGCTGGTCTTTTTCCCTTGCGCTTCTCACCTGTTTGTCCTGAAGATTTCGCCTTAACAGCCCTAGTTTGCTTTTGATGGACTTTCTTGTGGACACCAGGTTTGCTAGCACGTAAACCCTGGTATGAAGGGGAAGCCTTCGTGTTAGAGCCTCTGTTAGGATCAGGAGTCCTTGAATCCACTGCAAACTTCTTGTTCGGTGAAACAGTTATCTCTGCAGGAAATGAGTTCCTTCGTTTAGATGGTGTAGAGTCTTGTCTAGCATGCGAGAGTCTAAGTTCTCGATTTCGTATCTTTAAGTTTCTTTTCTTCAATGCCAAATTTGCAGCCTCCTGCATGTCATTACAATCACGATAAGTTATTAAGATCAGAAAAACACAACCATAAATTCAAGTTTCAAAGAAAACAAGATAAAACTAGCAATTCAGATTCATTATCATGCATAGTTAGGCTTAAAAAAACCCTACAAAAAGATCTGCATGACTATTTACCAGGATTGCCGATAACTATGGCATGAAGAAAAATTACAGCACATTTCAATAAAGAATGAACCCGATTGAAGCTTTACATAATAGTGTTAGGCATATTTACAGCACCATTGGTGTTAGGACTGAACAGATTAATATCATGTTCTTGGAAAACATTTTAATGAAAACAGAAGTAAAAATCATGCATCCATATAGCACAGAAAATTATCGATGCAGGTCTTGTCAATAAACAAGTATTGGACACCAGTTCAACATACCCTTGTTTTAAACATGACATAGGCAATACCCTTTCCAAGACCTATGTGAGAATGCCTTATAGCCCGAACAGCTTCAATGCTAGACTCAAGATCTTTGACACCGGAGAAAAGTTGATAAATTTCTTCATCCTGCAGCAATAATTAGAAAGACATCCAAACAAAAGTTATAAGGATAAAGGGAACCAAATGCAAAGGGTATCGGCAGTCATTAAGCAGTCAAAGGGAAGCTGATTACCTTCACATCAAATGGGAGGTTACCGACAAAAATTGTCCTTTTGTTGTCATAAAGTGGACCACCCTCACCCTTCAATTTCTTGCGAGGTGGGCAAGCCCTGTCAACACGAATATGATTTCCAGCAACCTACATTGATATGCAAACACGTGACAATTTCACATATACTGCCTTCGTTCTTAAAAGATTATATAAGGGAACTACTCAAATTTGTTCATGCGCATGAGTGTGTGTGTGTATATGCTTGTGGGAGAGACAGAGCGAGAGAGAGAGGTACAACTGTACTTTTACTTAAATCATGTTTAAGTAGCCAGCTATGAGCAACATACCACGGCCATATTATGGGAGAGAGAAGCCTCTGCAGATTCCTCTGTTTTGAAAACAATGTAAGCATTTACACTGCCAAACATGCATTTGCCATCAGGACAATGATTAAGAAATCCTCAAAAATAAAAATAAAATTGCACACATTAACTACATTAGAACTAACATGCCTTCAACTCAACAATCTAGAACCTGTTAACTAACTATGCACTGTATGAATTGGTCTATTGCTAGTTTAAGTTGAGATAACATACAAACAAAAAATGGATCATATGGTTGTGGAAATATGAGAAAGTCATATTTCACAAATCATATATAGACAGCAGGTGTGACTTTTTTGGGGAATCATATTGAATTATTTCCTAATTGTAATATTTCCTCAGAATCTCATGTCAAGTTACTAAGAACTTGAGGTAAATCAACTCAAAGGTAATTCTTTTTTTTCTTTTCTACCCAATTTGAGCTTATCATTTTCTATCGTCTTCACATGAACTACATGAAGCAATTCAGTGTAATAACCCAAAATTCAAATATAACACCTTACCTATCAGCAGAATCATTGAATTTCTTCAGTATAACAGCTCCCTTTCTAGGTATCTTGGTCTGCCCAAACACAAAAGCAACAACAAAACATCGAAACCCAATTAGCAGAAAATAAAATCGTTTTGATATCTCAAACCATTAGAAGCAAAAACATCAGATACTCACATCCGCAATGGGCACCGACCGAATCCTCACAGATTCAATCTCCCCAAACTGGCTGAACTCCTTAATTATAGCCTTCTTCTTCACCTTCAAAGGCAAATTACCCAGAAACACGGTCCTCAATAGCTTACTTTCATCATCGAACCTTTCTGAATCATCGGGAACCAACATATCCACAGCATTCTCCGCCTTTTTCCTCTTCTTTCCAACAACCACAGCGTTTTCTGAATCTTCGAGCACTGCACCATACTTTTTGGCTTCGTATTCGCCCTCTACATCATCTCTTTTTCTCTTCTTTCTCTTGTTTTTGTCATTCTCAGAACCAACGATGTTCTTTCCTTCTTCATCTATTGATTTCAAATTTTCCAACTTTTTTGTTTTCTTAGAACCCGAAGAAATAGCTAAGGCTTCTTCTGTTGGATCCTGATCAAGATTAGAATTTGTCTGTTTGATTCGCTTTCTCTTCACCTCATCGACATTAGAATTTGCAGGGTTTTCACTGGATCCAGGGATTGAATCTTGTGGCTTTCTTTTGAAAGGGTTGCAATCAGAGAAGATGGAAGAAACCGCTGCGTTTTGCTCAACGTCGCCGAACAGGGTCTTGAAAATGCCGGAGGTAGCATCAGAGACGGCATCGTTTGGGATGGCGGAGGTGACTTCCATATCCTTGTGTTTCTTCTTACCCATTTCGACTTGTAAAGAGAAAGGCGAACTACAAACCCTAAAAATTGGTGGAGGATGGAGAGAGACGGCGGCGAGAAGTGGTGAACTGCCGTTGATTGCGTAAGCTGAAAATGTACTTCAATATTTAATGATGGGCCTAATTCGGCCTCTACCTTTATAAAGCTCTTTTATAAAGAGAAAATTACACAAAGTGAATTCTTTTTAAAACAAATTACCGATATATCTCGACTCTATTTCTCAAACCAAAAAATCTTTTATAAGTTTTACTTTTTTTTTTTTTTTATTATACCATTTTCATTCAAATTAAATAATTAATATCTAAATTCATAAAATCTAAAAAATGATTCCAACAAGATTTCTTTCCTTCTTCAAAAAAATTCTAATAATTATAAAGTTCACCACAAATTTTTTTCTTCTTCAAAAAACTCTAAACTCTAATAGAGGAAGCTTGACATTCTCTCCAGCATCTTAAATATTTTTTAATTTCCTCTAATGGATATATTCTGTTTGCAAAAAAAATTATTATATTTTATGAGATAGGCAAAATCTTCACTCTTCTCTAATGGGTAAATTGAATAACTTAATCATTAGCAGTTCTTGTTTAAATTGATGGATTAATATTTCTTTTTTTTTTCTCCTAAATATTTAATTTTTTAACAAATCTAATATAGTTGTACATGATTTAGTATTATATAACACGAATATAATCTGCATATAACATATTATAACGTGATCTCTATATTATCTAAATGTTATATTATATTATATTTATTGTATATGATACTAAATCCTGCACATCTTACACTTCAATAATTTTGCCACATCAAACATGCTATATGTAGGTTATATGAATATTATGTGATATTAAATCCTGTATAAATGTTAATTATTTTCAAACATGAAACTAAATTTATGGATATCATAATTTTAGCAGAAATTAAAGCTTGGGTGTTGATGAAATAATATTTATCATAAAGGTCTGTAAATTCTAATTGTTAATGACAATTATGGTAATATTATTTTAAATAAATTTA
Source organism: Balakata baccata (assembly GCA_949630135.1). Lineage (NCBI taxonomy): Eukaryota > Viridiplantae > Streptophyta > Magnoliopsida > Malpighiales > Euphorbiaceae > Balakata > Balakata baccata. The sequence goes on from CATIWF010187449.1 coordinate 63,498, forward strand.
TTGATTTATTGATTCCTTGATTTTAGGGATTTAACTTAATTTATAATTTAAAATAAGTAACTGTCAAATCTTATCCAAAAGTGTATAGTGGTATTTTGAGAAAGCATATCTATTCAAGTGGTGAAATAAGATAGCTTTTATTTTGAAGTTGTTTTAGTAATTATGTAAACTAATAGAGCGATTTGTGTAAAAAACTCTTTTATAAACGGTAGCACGGTTCAAGCCACTTTAGATTTGAGCTGGCCTTAAGCCTATTTTGGGCTCATCAGTCTTTATTATAATGAGAAAATTTCATCAGTTGTCCATATTTAAACTTTTTTTTTTCATAATTATTGATGGTTTTGTATTTTTTCAATTTTACCGAAAATTTTTTATTTATTAATCCATTCCAAACAATCCTCCAACTCGAATAAATTGTCGTCTTCCTCTTCCTTCATCCGTCTCCATCAACCTACCTCTTATTCTACCTATCTAAGATCCTAGCCATCCTATCCACCACAATATGCCCAACGCTTTAATTTTATTTCTTTCTTTCAACAAGAAGCAAAGCTTTGCTTGCCAAATTAATACAGAGATAGAGATGGATATTATATGGGTTTTTCAATTCACAGCCAAGTGATAAAGATCAAGCAAGAATTCAAGAAGATTAAACATCCATCGTTGAAATAGGGCATATTGGTGGATTCATAGCAATTCATACCAATGTATTGTGACCATTTCATTCCTATTGATTCATGCTGTATAATCTTACATATCTTTTTATTGCGACCATGGTATTCCTAATTTTTCGTCCATTGTGATTGTTTTTTTATTTTATTCCAGTTTATAGGGAGTTGAGGGATTTTGTGTTATTTAAACTCTGCTTTTTTTTTTTTAATGAAAATCATCTAAATATTCCAATAAAATTTTCAAAGTATACCTGAAATATTCTCAATATATTCCTAAGGGATTCCTATGGAATTCCTAAAGGTATACCGAATGTATTCCTAAAATATACTCGTAGTATTTTCAGGAAATTCTTTCTAGAAAATTCTCAAAATATACCCAAAATATTCCCAAAATATTCTTAAGATATATCCAAAAAATTTTAAAAGTATACATAAGGTATTCTCATTGCATACCCAAGATATTCAATTATGTTCTTTTTCTTCTACTTTTGTTATTTTTTGATAAAAATTGAACTAAAATATGCTTAAGGTATACTGAAGGTATTTCAGAAATATACTGTTTTAGGAAGTTTTTGGGATTTCAGATTTTAGTTTTGTTATTTGAGAATTTGTAATGTTTTAAATTTCGATTGAATTTTGTTCTTATTGTTCTTCTTCTTTAATGATTTAATTCTTTTTCTTTTTTTGTTCTTTTTTTTTTGGGTAAAAATTAAACAAAAATATACCAAACTGAAGGTATTCTAGAGATATACAGTATGCATGCATTGCTTACAAAGCAAAGGCAAATCAATGAGCTAGAAGCAACCCAATCCAAACAAAAATTCGGGTGAAAATGTAGAAGAAATTAGTAATGGGGATACTGAGAACAAAAAGAAAAGAGCCCAAAAATAAATTGCAGTAGGAAGCAAATGATGCAATCAGAAACTTGAATAAGCTTAATTGCAAAAGATGAGCTAAGGGAATTGTAAGCAACTACACCTATGCTATTGAAGACGATTGAGTCGGTGATATAATAGATCAAGTCTACGTTCTCTATGGTTGTTCTTCGTTTGTCTGCGTATCTCACTTTCTTATTTTTTTAGGTGCTAATATAATTTTAGAAAGTTATTTTCAATAAAATTGAAAAAAAATTTGTGTGGCGGTATAAATATAAAACCATGTGTGCTTTTAAACAATTATGTAAAATTCCCCATTATAAGAAACTGATTTCATATATTTATTTTTTAAAAATAAAAGCATATAAGTTATTTTTTTATTAGAATGCTTAATAGACCATAGGTTGGGGTGGCAAATGAATGGATTATGATGAGTATGAATTGGATCTAAATGGATTGGATTACTTACTATTTATTAACCTATTTATGACCCATTTAATTATTATATGGGTACTCATATATATTTAATTCAAACCTATATTAATCTACTCATTTATCCATTTAATATATAAATATAATATATTTAAAATTTAACTGGAATCTGAATTTTATTTTATCAATTTGTGACTCTAAATAGAGAAATTTTGACATAAAATTTTATTTACATATTTGTCTTAACATACAATACGTCTCAGTATGCTCGGCTCACAACTCGCTCCTTAGACTAAAAATCATAAATTTACGATTTTGCTTCTCTTATCAGTCTCATTTAATAACTTAGCGTTACAAGTTCATATATTAATTATTCACTTTTTTGAGTCCATAATTAGATTCTGATTGTATCAATGTTGTTTCAAATACAATATACTCAATTTTTGGTCGTCTTGACTTATTCAATTTCGATTTGTGGATATCAATCGGTATCTCAGATAGATAGATGTGACAGTTTAAATGTATAATTATTAATTTTTTTAAAAAAATTATACCGAAAACTTCAAAAAATTAAATTTTTAATGGTAAAAATAATAATTTTTTTTAGTAAAAACAGTAATAAATATATATTAACTACAAAATTACATAATTTATTTTTTATTAATAAAAAATTTAAAAAATTGAAAATTTTTATGTTAAATAGCTTTTCTAAGAAATTTAATAAAATTTTGGAGAGAAAAAGTTTTTTTTTTAATTTATTTATGAGTTTAAATGGATATTCGTAACTAACTTTAACCCATCTAAATATTAGCGGATCAAAATGAGTTAGAATCTATTTACGACTCATTTATATTTAAACTATTTATTTATATCTTATACTCTAATTTAAATGAGTGAATATACGTGGATTGATGGCTGTGAGTTATTGTAACCCCGTACTATAGGCTACTTAACAAGGAAGTCAATTCATTGTATTTACTATAAAATGATATATTCCCAATAATATTAGCAGATGTTAGCAATAAAATTGGAACTCAAAGCCTTTACATTCTTATAGATGAAAATATTAAATTTACTCCAAAAAAAAACATATAATTTGAATGTGAATTTTACATGTTTTGTTTTTTGAGCCTTGGATTTTTTTAAAAAAAAATTAAATACTTAAAATTTTATTTTAAGGAAGCTAAGATTGTGAAAGACTTTCACCTCTTCAATTTAAATGAGTATTTTATTTCATTTTACTCTGCTTTGCTTTTTTGCAAAGCCATATATCATCGCTTAGAGACATTTTTTTTTGTGCTGAAATAGAATTTTGAAAGGCATCAAAATATTGCTATAAAAATTTCAAGAAAGTAACATATTCAGAATTTAAATTTGAAATTTTTAATTAAATTGCAACACTTTGCTTTGTTCTATGTTAACAGTTATTGAATTTGACATCACGACTATGAAATTAACTTTCAAATCTAAAATTTTTCCATTTTATACTAATAGATTACACTATGTTTGTCTTATGCTAAAATGCCTAAGAAAAGGTTTAACTAATAGAATTTTCTTATATGCATTTTAGCTTCATCACATGAATTAATATTTTCTAGACAAAAGACATATTCAACTATTTATATTTATCCATATTTGTTATTTTATTTTCTTAATCGGTTTTTAATCTAGATTGTCTTTTATATTCATTTTTAATCTATTTTACTATTTAAAATTTAAATTTTAGTCATAACATGACACTTGTCATACCTAAAAAAAATAATGCATACATTTCATGTACAGATGAATTTTTCATATGCGGTGTCATTATATGGTAGCCGATTCTATTATATTTTTGAAATATTAAATGGCAAAATAGACGAAAAGGAAAAGGAAACTCCAGTTGGGTTTCGTTTAGTGTAAATCTAAGAATGTGCAAATATTGATGATACTTGAATCTTACATTACAATTAGATTAAGAAAAGTAATTAGCATCAGCCAAGAAACTTGAGTGTAGTTGAATACTGTGAATCTAATAACTATTATTGAATTTTTATAAACTGATATTACAAGCCATGATTATCATCCTCCAACCCAAACATGAGGGCATAATTACAATATAAATTATATGTAATTAAATAAGAAGGATAAAATCAGGCATTTGGAAACTTAAAACTAGAGCTATAATAGAACTTAGCCGAGCTGAATATTGATAAATTTGAACTAAATATGTTCATGAACTCTTAAATGAATACGTGTGTGAGCTAATGAATCAAAATAATATTAAACTTGAACTTAAACTCAGCTCGTTGAGATTAATAATCAATCTCGAATGAATTTTTTTCAAATCAAAATCCGAATAGCTTGGCTTGATTCATTTTCAACCCTATACAAAATACCCAGCAAAACAAAACAGACTCAAACACCTAAAATTTGCATTATCTTGCTTTACGGGTTAAAAACATTAAAGCCAAATCTTTGATCATATACAAATTAGTAACAATGCTTTAAAAAATATTGAAATTTAAAATTTAGAATTCATATTTATGATAACATTAAAATGTTATGACAATTGAAAAATATGCCATATGGTATGTTGAATGGCGAATATAAATTCAGATTTCAAATTGCTAACATTTTCAAATTGATTGATACCAATTTGAATCAAATAAAAAATATATTCCAATTTACAACCTTGATAAGCTTTGGTGTCATTCGTATTTTTAACTCCATGCTTTAGTCTTGTTTACTATTTTTTTTGTTCGTTTCTTGTTATTAAAGTTAGTAATTTATTATTTGCCTCCTTGGCCTGCTAGAACTAGAGCACAGCAACCATTGCTGGTGACACTTGAGCGTGCCCATTAATTTCTTCTTCATCATCTTCTTCCTCTGCTTCCCACATAAAGTGGGCATACGATCCCATCACCATGCTACACAACCCAACAATTATAATATTCATTTACTTCTCCATTTTCTTTTGCAGTAAAGATTTGAAAAAAGAAAAAGGAAAATTAATAAAGAAGAGACAAGTACGTACCAATCTTTAGGAGAGGCAGCAACAGATTGATCAAAATAAGCTTTGGCCCTCTCTCCATCTCTCTGTGTATCCCAAATCAACTTCCCATACAGAGACAACACCTCTCCATCTCCAGGACTCGCTAGAATTGCTCTTCCGTAATATTCTTCAGCTCTCTCCGTGTCTCCTTCCACCTAATTCAAACGCAGTTACATTTATTCAATCCACCATTATTAATTCTCAATTTTACTTGAATTTGATCATATTTAAGCACAAAACTAATTATTTTTAAACACCTCCTGCAAGAATTTCCCGTAGTTTCTCAATAGCAAAGAATCGCTGGGGTTTGACTTTAGCATTTCTTTATAATAATCACCCATCTTACTCGGATCATCTCGCCTGCGGACGTCGTCACGGTTAAATTCTCCGTTGTTTCCGTGATCGCTCCCATTTCCACCTTCGGACTTCATTCCTTTCCCGAATCCATCGCCGGTGAACCCTAGCTCCTCCAACGGAATGCCTTCATCCGGCCAGATTCCAGCACGTTTCGAATTCGAAGATCCACAATCATCTAGGTGGTCACCTCCAAACAGATAACCTTCCTCTGGTATCCTCGTCGGAAATGACAGAGAGCCAGCACTAGAGAGCTTTTTCAAACTGCCAAAGACCTCGGATTCTGATCTGATGACGTCAATTTGCGAGAGTGCTCGCCGAATTGGATTGCTTTTGTGGCGGTTAATCTGCAAATGCAGGGAAATTCGGGGGAAACTCTCGCCGGAGAAAGAATCGCGGCGGGAGAGAGAGTTTTTTGGTGAACCGGGAAGGACCGCGCCGTGCTTGGGGGCGGATCCAGTTCTCAAGAGAAGAGCTTTCATGGCGTATTATGGACTGATTGAAAAAAATTGCAGCTTCACTAATAGTTTTCAGCTACAACGTAATAACGTAATATATAGCAGCTTACAACTGTCAATTTGGACATGGTTAAATGATATGAATAAAATGGACGATTTAGATAAATATGAATTTTTAACTTAACAGATATAAATTATAATTATATTAATATAATTAAAATATTAAAAAAATTGTATTATAAAAAAATTTTATCTGTTTAATCTGTTAATATACAATTATAATATTTTAAATATTTATATATAATAAATTATGTTAAAATTAATTGTATTAGAATATTTTTGTATAATTGTATTTTATGTCGTGTATATATACATATATAGATACGTTTGATTGACCGTATCAAATAGTTTCATATAATTTAACGGATATACAAGATATGACATGATTAGATACAATACAAAGTAAAATACGAAACGAAATAAGATATGATACGAAATAAAACACGACACGAATTGTCAACTCTAAACTATTAGAGCGTTAAAAATACTTCATATATTATATTATAAAATATTTACTCTCTATTTTAGTTTATTTTGAAAATTATGTGCATTCTAATAATACTTTTTATCTTACTCTTTATTTTAATTTTTTATGAATAAAATTATTTTAAAAAAATAAAGAAAGAGAGTAAGACATAAAAAAAGAAAAAAAACACAAATGAAGAAAAAAAGAAATAATAAAAATATTACTAAAGAACTCCTTATAGCTTTTAAATATAACTAGAGACGTAAATTTTAAAGAGTTAACTAATTAATGAGAAAAAAATAGAGAAAATGAGTGTATAAAATTCCTAAATGTAAATAAGAAGAAAAATTGTTTGAATCTCTATTTTATTATAAAAAATTCATTCTTTATTTTAATTTTTTATACACTCCAATAATATTTTTTATCTGACTTTTATTTTTAATTTAGTAAGGAAAAAAATAAAAGAGAAAAAAAAAATATATTTCTTAATTTGAAAAGAAAAAATTTAAATTTTTAGTAAGTGAATTAAGATGCAAAGGAAGGAGATGGAGACACGTGTAAAGTGCAGGTGAGCGAAGCTCATGGGTAGGAGCGAGCGTGGGAGTCGGGGATCTGGGAACCTTTATTTTTATGAAGAAGAGCGCAGTGGACGGGTCACAGGAAAAGCGTGAACCTGATGACGTGTTACGCCACATGCCAAAAGCCTAAAGGTTTGGTACGGTTCATCTCCCTCTTTTCCTTTCTCTGCGCCTTGACAGATACAATGCAATTACTTATACAAAGTCAAAGAGCCACAGCCACCTCATATGCTCTCACGTGACTCCATTTTTCATTGTTTCCAATCTCCATCCACATTTCACATAAATTCGCCCAAATTTTATAAATCCCTAATTAGAAATTTATTCTTTTTAATTTTTATTCAATTAATTTTACTCTTAATCTTTAATTGTAAAATATTTAACCTTTACTCTACAATAATCATGACTTATGGGAGCTAATATTTAAATAAGCATCCAATTAATTTATTATTTATTATCAATTCATAAAATATTTAATTAAAATGAATAAATTTTTATATAATAGATTAAATTAATTTAAAAATATTAATTGAAGGCAATTGCTATTTCAATTGAGATATTTCTTTTTTCAATTGGTTAGAAGGCTCAATTGACTATGAGATACATAATAAGAATAGTCATCCTCTTGCATATACTATAAAGTATTAATTTCTCATCAAAATTGATGGATAGTAATGAGAAAATTAAATTCAAAATTTATCATAATTCTCATAAATAAGAATATCAATAAAGTCATCCCTTAATTGAATTTGAGATATTTATACAAATTTATAAGATTTAAAAAAATATACTTTCTTTTTTATAAGAAAAATATGCATTAAGAAAAGAAAAAGAAAACAAAACAAAACAGTGAGCTGCTCAATACTAACACTCAAAGCATAGAGAAGGAAATAAACACTCCTATGAATATTACTTCGATTCGACGGTCATTTCCTTCATTTGTTCGCTTTGGTTCGGGTTGAACCGATTGCCCAACCCTAAGCATGGCCAATCACAGTATGACAAAAGCTCAATTCCTATACTAAGCTTCAGTTTCTGAGTGAGAATGTTCTTGCAGTAGCTGGTGTGTCTCAGATGAACTATCAACAACATTGTGTCATAAATCTTTGCAACACCACATCCCAAAAACCTGCCTCTTTCTACAAACTCTACTGTTTATTTTTTAATTTAGTATCAGAATTAGTCCAACCAATCCAAAATGTACAGGGTAGGATCCCGAAGAGTGGCTAAACACTCTATCAAAAGACTCTACTGATTCTTCTTAAGTGTGGAACTAAAACTCGATGATTTAGGATTTTGATTGCATGAAGTTCTAATGATGAAAAGGAGTGTCTCTACAAGCATTCCGCCAACTAACCCAATAATACCTCCAGCGGCACTCTGGATTTGATCAAGTGAAAATCAATATTAACACCAAATATGGAAAAGATTTAGCAGTGGAAGAGAAGATATATATAAATTCAAAATATCTTACCATTGCAGGACTATGGCCAAACAATGCCCTGAATGCTGCATATCCCACCAGGTACCCAGTAAACATGGTAAGAGCAACATGTAAGCCTGTGGATATTCACAATGCTATAACTTCAGAGCAAAGTTGAAATATTTATTTTGTTAATCAAGATTTTAGAATTCACTTGACTGGTAAGATTTGGCACAAACTCTCAAAATTGATTAAAACTAACATACATGACAAAATACATCTAAAATATGACAGTTTGACAAATATTGAATTAATGTTTGGCCAATTAAAATGCACTCTATAATATCTGATCTTTATCTATTATAATGAATTTATTCTTTTTTGCAATATATCATGTTTACATTACAAAATAAATAAATAAATAAATTATAGATTTCTGGACGATGGAGTTACCAGATGTTATTGCGTATGTGCTAGAAACCCCAGCTTATATACACTTGATTAACAATAGAATAGTAAAGAAAGGATAGCTTACAGGATCATAAAAAAATTGATGGGCTATAGACTGTGTAACTTAATAGCCAACACTTAATGGAGAAGGTAGCACCAAAAAAAGAACAGGGTAAGTAGAAAAGAAATGGTGAGTGGAAGAAAAATGCCTAATGAGGGTTAAAAAGACTTCTATTGGTTTGTTGATGTCATATTTGAGATTTACAATATAAATTCAAATTGCTAGGACGTGGAATCAGAAATCATATGATTTAAACAACTGTGCTTTAGACGATTGAATAGAATTGTGAAATCGATCTACAGAGGTTGGAGAAAAGTTAATTCAATATTATGGGAGTTCAAAGAAAACGCTATTTATATGGCAGAAGCATTAAATATAGAAAATGACGAGGTACAATGAAAGAGGGAAGACCAAAGTGAATAACATGAATCCAGTTCTTAGTTCAGAGGACTGGCTGCATGCGAAAACAGTGTAGGTAACTGGCTAACTAGGCAAAAGATATTAAAAGATTTTGTTCACCAGAAGCGAAAAACTATAGCATGCAATCAAGGCATTGACAAGAATTCTGGTGATTCATGGCATTACCACATCAAGGTACTGCACCAACATTTTCAAAGGTAATCTCCTTAGCTACACAAACAAGGAACCGTTTTCAACTTCTACTGTCACTCTTTCATATTCACCATGACCTTACATTATTCTCACATCCAATTTGAAATGCCAAATCCCCTAGTCATCAGAAATCAGCCATAAATTTGTGATCTATATTTCCCAGTTTCAGGAAAAGGAAAAGAATAGAAGAAGGAAAATAAAACCCCAAAAGCAACATATTGAAAGAAAAGAAAAGAAAAGAAAAGCCTCGGGATTATGTGACACTTGTAGGATCCACATTTTGCTTATGTGAAATGCTCCTTCACCAGCATGCAAATCACTAAAGAAATGAGGCATTCAGCAACATTCCGATTTCATGGAATTTCTAGTTCGCAAATTTAGAAACACAACCTCCTAATGTAAAGAACAACACCTGTTGAAGTCTAGCAAAACGATCTGAGAAGCATGGTAAAATCATCACTCTACTCAAAATGATATTTAAGCTACAAAACCAAATCAAATGCAACTTGGAGACATGTAAATGATATGGCAGCAATTAGCAAAGAAGGGGAGTAAAAAAGAAGAAAATTTCTCTCCTTAATTTGATGATAAATATTGTGATTCGGAGATATGTTCAACAACATAAATCATCCTCTATATTCTAATGAATTCCAAATTTAGTCAAATAAATGAGCACTAAGGCATGCATTTATTGGGAAAAAAAATATTATCAGTACGAGGACAGTTGATAATTACCAAAACCAAGCTGATTCTTATAAGAGGAGAAAGGCTGATTATCCTCCTTCCTTGGTGTAATATCCTTTACAAGCTCTTGATAAGCATTCCTCTCTGCCAATTCCTCAAGTTTCTTAAGTCTGGCCTTTAACTCTTCACTCTATACCAATCCCAGAATAGAAACAAAAAAGATTGACAAAAAAAACAAAATAATTAAGGAATGAAATCAATACAAAACAAGTTTAACTAAAATTACATCAACATTCAATATATGGGTTGGTTCAACTTTTCCACACCATGATTTTATCTTGCATTTTTGTTCGTTAGAAAAATAAAATGAAACAGAAGAATATCAATTATGTTTCCTTCTTTACCACTATGTATAAAAATCTCTGAACTTTAACTTGAATAAAAGATAATACATATTTCAATCGAGCGATTTTCTTTTTCAAATTGAGTCAGTTCCCACACAAGCCAAAACACGAATCTATAATGAGTATTATGTAAAACCTTTTCCCTGGGTTTGGGACTGGTGAAGACGAATTGGGATCCTGATAAAAGAGGGATCAATTCAGGTCTCGTCGACGGCTGAGACGCAATCCATAGGCTACGGAGAGAGTGATAGGGTAGATTATTCTGAGGGATGAGATTGGAAGCGAGATCACGCAGTTGCCGAGAAAGGGTTTCATCTTTGGCAGCTGAGAGGAGAAAGGGGCGAATTGCTTCGGTGGAGGATATAATAAGTCCAGACGGGTGTGGCAACTCTCTCATTTCGCACATTACTGACACAAACAACAAACTCAGACAAAGAAGAAGAGAAAGGAAAGAAACCAAAATCCCTAAATTCACCAGAAGAAGAAGGACAGTAGGTTTAATTACATAAAAAGCACCAATATCTATTGATGAGTTACAAATCCATACCAAATTTTTTTAATTATTTCAAATCGATACTATTATTTTAGAAAAAAATTACAATTTAGTATTTAAAATTAGTTTGATATGAAAAATTTTTTATAATAAAATTTTAAAGTTAGTTTCATATCATGATATCAAACACTTTTTCAATTGATTTATACTGATGTAAATACATGATTTGTTAATACAGCCACTGGAATTATTTATGTGGTCGTCAAATTTACTAATATAGATGTTAGAAAAATTTTAGATAATTTAATCTAAAATTCAATTTCAAAATTTTGATAACAATTTAATATAAAATAAAATTTTAGTAACAATTTAATAGAAATGAGAACATTTTGGTAACAAAAAAATCAATTTACCAAATGCATGATCTTTGTGGAATTTTCTATTTGTGGTTAGTCGAATTGTTTTTCTTAGTTGAAATCTCCATTTTTTCCAAAAAGAAAAGTGGGGTAATCTCATCTCACATTTAGAGGTTTAAGAGGTATGAGAAAAAAATTATTTCCCTAATGAAATCAAAATTTAATACCTAATAATAATCTTAATAAAAAAAAGTGGCATCTATATGTACAATCGTATACACCCTAGAAAGGCCTAATTAAGAAAGAAAGATATTAAAAACCTATTAATCTATTAACACACAATTTGATAACATCAAACTATATTATAATTTAGTTTCACCAATAATTTATATTTGGTAAAATAATTTATTTAGAAAAAAGTCAGAATATAATCTCCAAAAAAAAAAAAATTAGTAGAACTAGCATTAAAAAAAAGCTAATAATTTATTATTTTTCTTTCTCTTTATACTCTTACTTTTTCTATAAAATGACATATTATAATAATAATAATATAATAATTAAATTATTTAATATGTACATATAATAATAAAATATTAGATAATAAAGGCAGTTGTATTTATTATATTGAAATGAGATATTAATATAATTTTTATAATATATAATATGTATATATATCATATAATTTATTTGTATTATATATGTTTATATACTATTTTTTATTAATATAAACATATCTTTTTATATGTCATTTTACATTTTTTAACTTTCTTTTCAGTTAGTTTTACTAAACATTTTTAATTAATTCAGCTACTAGATTTTCAGTTACTAGATTATAAGTTTGAAGTTAAATTATCAACTAACAGCTATATTATCAACTAATTTTATCAAATAGAGCCTAAACGAAGTTACTGTAACTTTTTCTCATATTGAATATTCCTAATGTTATCAATAAAAAATGGAAAAATTCTTAAATAGACTAAGTCTACTATATCATTCATAAAACAATTCATTACATATTGATATGCATTTAATTGTTTTATTCTTATTAGTTGAAGTAGATACTAGTAACAATCGAAATGGAGGAAGAAAAGTCAATTGTATTCTCTATATATCTTACAAAGGTTACATACCTATTTATATACAAGCCCATATCTATACATTGTAAACCCAACAAATGGAAGTAATAAAAAAGGAAATATACAATGGTAATTAGAATTCCAAAATATTAGCTAACATTTTCTTCCTTGATTGCTAGTAAGATCTTCTCTGTTTGACATCCCTTGCTGTCAACGAGCATCAATTTGCTTACAAGATATTCATGTTGAACAAAGGACATGGGCTTAGTGGACAAGTAAGCAACTTGATTGTAGGATGAGACATAAATAAGACGGAAAACTTTATCATGAACCAATTCTCAGATTTAATGGCAATCAACTTCAATATGTTTGGTTCGCTCATGATGGATAGGATTTGTAGCAATACTAATAGCACTTATATTATCTCTACAAAGAGGAATAGATTTAGCACAAGTGACATCAGGATCAAGAAGAAGTCATCGAAGCCATACGAGTTTAGAACTAACAAAAGACATAGATTGATACTCAGCATTAGTGAAAGATTTAGATACCCTTTCTTGCTTCTTATATTTCCATGAAATGGGTGAGGCATCTAGAAAAATACATCAACCTGTTACAAAGTGACGAGTATCTACACACCCTACATAATCAGTATCAGAAAATGCTTTTAAAGTGAGAAGTGTGTTGGAAGGAAAAAAAAAGTCCACAATCACAAGTGCCTTTGAGATAACAGATGACCGATGAAGTGCTGATATATGATGACGTTGAGGCTGAGAAATAAATTGACTTACAACTTGAACCTCAAAAGATATATCAGGATGTGTGATGGTAAGATAAATAAGACTGCCTACCAATCATCGACACAAAGTAGGATCAAAAATAGGAGCACCATCATCACGTTGTAATATCAAATTGAGTTTCATAGGAGCGGAACAAACTTTATTATCAGTTAAATTGGCTAGCTTGATCAAATCCTCAATATACTTGTGTTGTGTGAGAAAAAGACCATGAGAGGAATATGACACTTCCAAGCCCAGAAAATAAGTAAGTGTGCCAAGATCTTTCATATGAAAAGAATCATGAAGAAATTGTTTAAACTCAAGAATTCTCGTTGGATCACTATCGGTGATGACCATGTCATCAACATAAAGAAGTAGGATTATAACACCATAAGAGGAGCAACGAGTGAATAGAGAGTGATCATTAGCACTTTGTTGGAAACCAATGGAACAAATAGTAGAGTGAAATTTTTCAAACCATGCTCGCGGTGCCCATTTAAGACCATAAGGAGATCTATTAAGTTTGCAAACCACATTAGAATCACTAAGAGAATAACCAGGAGGACACTCCGTATAAACAATTTCCTTCAAATATCCATGAAGAAAAGCATTTTTGACGTCTAATTGATACAATGACTAATTTTTGCATAATGCAATAGCAAGAAAAGTTCAAACTGTAGTCTTCTTAGCAACTGGGACAAATGTTTTTTTCATAATCAATTTAATATTCCTGCTTGTAGCCATGAGCTACCAAACGTTATAGTGGTACCATCAGGCTTGACTTTAATAGTATACACACATTTGCTGCCTATGACAGAAGTATTAAAAGGCCTATGACAACGAGTATGGGTTTTGCAGGTACCCGCGTCTATCCGTACTCGTTTAAACCCTAATAAGTAACCCCATTAGGGTTTTGGAATGAGTTTATGTAGTAATTTTTAAACCATCATGGGTTTGAGTAGGGTACGGATAAAGGTCAACGGATATCCGCTACCCGATTATATATATATATATATAATTTATTCTATTGAAATTTATTAAATGTAATAATATAATTAATTATTTTTAATATGTTTCTAAAGATTGACGAATTACAAATGTAATAAGACTTTGAGATTGAAATATAATTTTTTTATCATAATGGATAATAAATAATTTTATTACTTTAATATTATTTTTGAACAATTTGATGATTATTTTAATTTAAATACGTTGAATTAAATTTTATATTTTATTTTATCTATTTTATTTGATTTCGTAATAATTTATAATAGATTGTTTTTATATTTTTAAAAATTTTAATTATTCGATTAGTTTGAATTTTGTTTTAGTTTAAAAATTTGAGTAATAAACAGGTAATTAAATGGGTATTATTAATCAGATTTGGGATGAATACATGTATTAAAATTAAATTTTTAAACCAGTTTGGAATGAATTCAAGTAGTGATATATATAATCGGGTTCAGATATGGTAATTTTCACAAATACTTTACATGTTGCTAATCAATGCTTCTATTTCCTTATCCATTGCCCTTTTCCAAAATGCTTGTTCCATCGCCGCTATACCCGCCCCAAAAATATTTAATATATTTTTAATATAATATATATAATATATTATATTTTCAATATATATACAATATTTATATATATAATACAATTTATATATATATACAATATGTATATATAATACTTATTTATATTGTCTAATGAATACTTTAATTATACTCTTATATAACTAATATTTTTACAATAATATCATCATATGTATAGAAGCTTCTATTAGCTAATGATATTCCTATATAAATAATACTATCACAACAATAATATAATACCATATATAGAAACTTTTTATTAATCTAAAGTTTCTAACAATTTAATTGTATGCTTAAAAAATTGGGATGTATTCTTATCATAGTTTTAATAAAATTAACTTATATTTAAATCATAGTTAAAATAACTAAAAATTATTCATATTAAAAGAATTACACATTTGTAGTAACAATTTTTACAAATTAAATAATCTATTCAAAAGATTTTAAATATTTTTAAAGAATTTAACATTTATAATACTAAATTATATTTAAAAAATCGATAATTCAAAGAATTATAAAGTAATAGAAAATATTCAAAATATATTACAGCCATAATAAATATAATGAAATTAATAATATGTTTTTGTAAGTATAAGCAAATAAATTATAAAGGCTTTACGGAAAAAAAAAAAATATATATATATATATATATATATAAACTCTAGTCAATTAGTGATTATTTCTAAAAAAATACTATAATTTAATAAAAACTATAATTTTTTACATTATTAGAAAAAATAATTTATTTTATGTAAGTAATTAAAATTTTTTTTAAAAATATAATTATTTTAAAATGCATAAAATAATAATTAAAAAATAAAAAATTGTAGGTGTGAAAGGCACTCTTCAACCTAGTCCTCCACCCAATTCCCAAATCAAATTGCCAGCTGCCCTAACCCTTCAACCCATTTCAAACATTTCCCGTAGAAAATCTTAATGCCTTAAATATTTCCCGAGAAATGTTTGATGTAAGATGCATCCTTTGTGTGTTTCATCATGCATTATTGAAAGAGCATAAAATAACATTGAACTGGTACACAAAGCTCTGAGTCACCATCCTCTGTGTGTGTGATTTATTTTTTCCTAAATATCTTCGTGTAAAACCAGAATTTGTTTTGAAATTTTTATGTTCCTTTCAATTTTTTTTTCCTAACAAATGGTCATTGATTTCCATTGGCTTTGTCTTCTTTTCCAATTTAACTGCCGACCAAGCCAAGTTTTGTCCTCCCCTAAATTGGTTGTCAGTCGTAACTTGCAAATTTAGCTACCTTGTTTTGGTTTAAATTATATCATTTCTTAGTAAGTAGAGTTGTTAGTTTCCTTAAGTAATCCTGGAAGCTCATTATGTGTGGAATTCGGCACTTAATAATTTAAGATTCCATGTGTTGTGGTGTTATTGAATGAGTTTACACGATCAGTTCAAGCATTGAGAAAATGGCACTAATTGTTGGAATTCACATTAAAATCAAGGCAACGGATCGGAGTTGGGGATCCCTATCGTAGGAGGCGGAGATGGGGACTAAAAATATTTCCCTATTAGGGATAGGGGCGGGGTCAGAGACGGAAAAGAATTTTCGGAGTCGGGATCAGAGACTGTCAAATCCACTTCGTTGCCACATCTAGTTTTTTTGGTCCTTATCTCTCCAACCTAACACATCCTTAAATGTGAAACATCACTAATGAACACATATCCAGTTTTCGATCATAAGAAAAATCTAGTAGTATTTCCCTAAGTTCTCCAAATACACAACGTAAATAGAATGATCCATTCATATATGTACCCAGCGAACATTAGGGAAATTACACCAAGATTTTTTTTCGAACTAAAAATCATTTATGCATCCACATCCTAAGTGATATTCGACGTTTAAGAACAGTCTCATACTGATAACTATTCAAAACTTGCTCCTAATGAGTGAATCTTGAACGGGTATCTTAGCTTAATAATCAAAAGTTCAATAAATACTAGTGAAATTAATTAATTTTACTTAGCCTATCAATTAATTTTGTTTTGTTTATTTAGATTTTTCATCAAATAATCTGAAGGCATAAAGTAAACTAATCATATTTTGATTACAATATCCTAATTATTTTTAATTAACATTAATTTTGTTAATTATTTTTTTTCATGTATCTTTTTATCAAAATTTTTCATTTTATATTCGAAAATAAAGTTTCCATGCAGAATAAAATTTCACTTAATCTATCAATTAATTTTGCTTTTTTCATTTAAGTTAAATCAAATACCTTGAAGGCATAAAATAAGCTAACCATACTTTGATTACAATATCCTAATTATTTTTAATTAAAATTAATTTCGTTAACTATTTTTTTTTCAATTTCTTTTTATCAAAATCATTCATTTTAAATTTAAAAATCAAATTTCCATACTTAATAAAATTTTACTTCATCTATCAATTAATTTTACTTTGTTTATATAGGTATTTCATCAAACACCGTGAAGACATAAAATTTTCGTACTTTATAACAATCCATATATTAATTTCATTTAGTTTTTTCATCAAATACCATAAAGACAATCTCTCTATTTTTAATATTAAATAGTTTCATTTAGAATTTCATAGAGGATTTTTATCAAACATCATGAAGGTAATATACCTATACTAATAAAATTTAATATTTTCTTCTTAAATAAAGTTAGTCATTCATCCAATACAAAAAATAAAACTCAAAAATTCCATCAACATACAATTCAATCAACATACAAATCTATCAAAATATGTCAATTCCATCAACTCTAACATCTCATAATTTTCATTTTCGACATTTTAATGGTGAAAGTGAAAAAAAAAAAGCTAACATTAACCAAGGAAAAGCTAAAATGGGGGAAGAAGGTGCCAAAATTTGCAACAAAACCAAATGTAGATACTCCAATACGAACCACAAGCTTTTGATACTAGAAAAAAAAACAATAAGAGTGAAAATGGAGCCTAAACGACAGAAAAAAAACATTATCTTGTCGTGCAGCTAACAGATAGAAGACATTGTAGAATCCAAATGAATTTAAATATTTAAAAGAAGATGAAGATAAAAAGGAAAATAGAAGATGGAGACAAAAAAAAAAATTTCTTAGGCGAAAATGGAGGCTCTCGTCGGGATGGAGGAGGAAGAAGAAGAAGAGGTTTATTTAGGTCATGTCTGATGTGTTTATTCTATAAGGAGCAAAAGCATCAAACCTCACTAAATAGCATCATCTCATTTAGTGAGGTTTGATGCGTCTATTCCTTACAAAATAGACACATCAGACCTCTGATGTGTCTATTCCGAGTAGGACGCATCAGCTTTCAATATTTTCTGAATTTTTTTTTTTCAATCAATTCCAGATATATAATTAATGAGTGAATCAACTTAAAATTTTAATAAATTAAATTTTTGATCTAAAGAAGGCATGAACTAAGTCTATACATAATTTCACTTGAAAGTTTAAAAAAAATATGAATTTATTTTTATACAATATAGATATAATTAATAAGCAATAATAAAAATATTGAGTTTATGCTTATGTTTCTTATAAGACAGATATATCCGACTTTTACATAAAAATGAAATAAAAAATAAAAATGGAATCTTATGCGTCTGTTACATCTACAACAGATGCATCTGAGTCTTATACTAACAATTTTATTTACAAAAATATTATCACATTAATATTATGTATCTAGTCTATTTAAAACAAATACATTTGACATTCGCATAAAATGTATTTTGTACTAGTAAAAATTAGTCAATCGTATTCTATATATATCTTACAAAGGTTACATACCTATTTATATACAAGCTCATAACTATACATAGTAAACCCAACAAATCAGGAAGTAATAAAAAAGGAAATATGCAATGGTAATTAGAATCCCAAAATATTGGCTGACATTTTCTTCCTTGATTGCTGACAAGATCTTCTCTGTTTGACAAATATAATATATATATATATATGTCATTTGATAATTTGATTAGCCTATACATGACATAATAGACTTACTTTACTGAAAAATTTCTCTACATGTCGTAAACAAGAAAAAAAAAAATTATATATATATATATATACATAAGGGAAGCAAAAAATTTACACACAATTGAATTCTCCATTGGTGAATTCCCCAAAAGTAATGCAACTTTCAGTTGTATTGTGAGCAGTTTTAATTTTGAATTTGACATGCTCAAGCAATCTTAAAGTATATCTATCATCGTCTTCTCTAGCCATTCCTATGGAGTGTCCTGTTGAATGTGATCTTGAAAATCTCTCAATCCTTTCAAGATTTTTGTTTTCTACTTTTGTATGATCACAGGTTGTTGTTCCTTCACCATTTCTTTTTTGACTCTTCTCATCATCATTGTCATCTTTGACATCGATATCTATAGCATGCTCGAATACAGGCTCGTTCTTTCGATTAGTATCGTCATCTACCAGGTCTAGACAAGTATTTCTCGTATCATTAGCGTTATAGTGATCAAGTATTTGAGCTTTTAACAATGTTTCTCTAGGCAAGTCAAGATCGCTCCGACAAACCGGGCAAGTTTTATGAGATTTGAGCCAAAGATCAATGCATTCTTGGTGAAAAACATGGGAGCAAACTGTTAGAACACGAAGAGAATCATCATCCTCAAATTCTGCTAAACAGATTGCACATTCAAGGCTAACACCCTTTTCCCATCTAAAATCTTTGACACTTGAATAAATAAATGAAGGAAAAAGTAGAATTAGTGAAGGGTCAAGGCCTTCATTTGCAGGAGAACCTCCATTAATAATATTATTGCCTGATGGGGTTCTTCTTAGATGCCAACTATTGAGCACATTATCCATAAAACATCTGCAGAAGTAAATAGAAAAAAACCCTATAAAGAAGAAAACAAGAAGAATTATAGTTAGAATTATAGTTACTGAGGGAGAATTAAGATTTGTCTGTTGTGGAGACAGTGATGACGACATTGAGGCGGTGATCAAGTGATGGTGGCCGGAGATAGTGTTTCTTCCGGCCTTAGATTTTTGCATGAGGTGATGAGGTGAAATTTGTAGTAAAAAGTAAATTGGAATTAGATTTTTTTTTTCTTTAAACATAAAGGTAATTGGAATTTAATGTGTTTATTATGATGATGTAAAAGTTTAATCTACAGAAGATTGGTTTCTTACCCACGGTTGACTATGGATATTGAGCGAGTCCTCATGAGAAGTTTGAGGAACTTTTGTCTGAATATTAGCAGCTTTAGCTCCGAAGATTGCTGCTCTCTTTTAATTTACAATTCTTTTTAACTCCATATTACTCCTTGTAAATAATTAATATTTAAAATTATATATAACTATATACCTAATAAAGTGTTGATGGCACGAAATTCTTTCAGTTTAATCAAATGTATCAAATTTGAGTTATGGGTATGCAGCTACTTAAGTGCTTTATCTCTCTTTAGAATCTCGTACGATTATAATTAGTCTTAGTCCCTTAATGTATATAATAATTAGAATTATAATTTTTTAATATATCTCTATAATAATTAGAAACATATTGAAAAAATTAAAATTAATATTAAAGGTCGTAACAATTTGACAACACACTTCTGCATGAAAGATCGAAGAAGAATCTAATTGTAATGTCTAGTTTATGATTAGGTCTATTCCTATTAAAAAAATTTTATATAAACCAAATCTGCTAAATCGATTCAATCATTTTAAGTACATATCATTGATAATGTGGCGGACCGATCTATTTAAAAATTTCTCTTATAGAAAAAGAACTGTTGTTGTACTTTGTCATTAATAAATTAAGGTACGTATATATTTGGTTTTTAAATAAAATTAACGAGATTTGTACTTTTATTATATGATTAATTATTTGGGTGGGTTCAAGAAAATTGCAATATTTTTTCTTAACATATTTTACAAATTCAATATTTATTTTAAAAAATGCTCAACTTTGGTATGAAATGCCAATGGAAATCCAGTTTATTTTATATAAAAAAATTATTATTTACTCCATGAGATTTGACATATTATATTAGTACCTCTTTGATATTTAAAAATTATATTATTTGCTCTATCGGTTTTATCTCCATTAAACTATATAGTTATTTTGTTAAATTTTAAAATATTTATTATTTGTCATAAATATTCTCTTTTATGCAAATGATACTGATATAATAAATCAAATATCGGAAGAATAATAGTACAATATGTCAAATCTCAAAGGATGTTAGTATAATAGGTCAATCTTCATAAGGAAAATAATAATCTTTTCTTTATTATTCTACCATAATCTAATGTATTTCTAACTGAAAATTTAACTGAAAGATGCAGTAGTATAATATAATAAAATAGAGAGCAAATAGTATAATTTTTAAATTTCAGAAAATATTAGTATATTATATCATACCTAAAAGAGTAAATAGTAATTTTTCTTTTATTTTATATCCATTTTTTAAAAACATCATGAAAAAGTTAAAATCCGATTAACAAGTCTAGTAAGAAGACATACATTCCCTCAGGACTTGTGTCCTAAAAATACAAGTAGTTTTGCCTCTGATGAAGTGTCTCCAATTCGAAACCTAACCTAGCAGTGATAGGTGGTGGCATCAAAAGAAGTTACACAATCCAATCATGGATTTAAGAAATTTTTTCAATGTTTGCTACAGACAGCTCAAATGCAAAAGAAATGGATTGCCAAGTTATTCCAGTATCATCTAATAAGAACAGCAAAATTGCAAGCTTTATATCCATGTGCAATTACTCATTCTTGTAAGAACTGACAGGTCTGTTAGACGAATAGCTAATCTATAGGAGTAAGATACAATACATGCAGAAGTTAATTAGGTGGTACAAAATAGGCAGACTATGCACAACTGTTCCCTAAACTGGAAAACTTTAAATTCCTATTATTGTGGTCTTTAAGCCCAAGAAAACTTCAAAGGAGCAAAGGTAAGACTAATTCCATTTCTGTTACTTCAACCAATTTGTTCAAAACAAACATGCCCCTAAGATCACTAGCAAAGTTTCTCAATCCAGCAATTTACCTTAGCAGCTACTATTGACTAATCAGCTCAACTAACAAGATCCTGTTTGCCCACCATGATTCCAGTATCACCCTGCCAGCCTACTTGTCCGCCTATCCCATCTCCATTCCTGTACAAGAACAGCCCCAGAAGAACTGTGTTTATTATTTTCCCACAATGCCAGAATAAAATAAATAAATAAATTATCTTACCTTCATTTTCACAATCTCTCAGCAAACCAGGACCAAAAGTCAAAAAACAACTTACAGCACACAATAGAAACTTGTGAGAGCGATAAACGTGTTCAAAGGACACAAGCAGTGACATACTTAAGGGTGTCAAAAGCAGCAGGCAGGCAGACAATCTTCAGTTCCTAATCAACATAAATAAATTTTTGCACAGATAGACTGAGAGAGAGAGAGAGAGAGAAATAATTGATAAATTTACCAAAGTGGTACCATTACAGAGATTAAAGCTGTTTCTATTTGGATGATCACCCAGTTCATGTGATTCATTACAAAGATTACAAATATAATACAACATCCAAAACTACAAGTCTACAACTGCACATGTAGAAGATAACAGGGCTGAAACTCCAATATCAAAGGTGCTTGTTCAAACTTGAAGCCAGCTCTGCAACCCAGAACTGAGCCTTCACGATTCCTGTATGTCCTAAGAAAACCCTTTTTCCTTCTCTATTTAACCTTCTGGCATGAATCCACGAATACGTGCTCTTAGCTAATTCTTTTATCAAAGAAAACCACTTCCTTTTTCTATTCAATGTCATCAATCCAATCACCATATATCCTACTAATTTTGTCTGGGCCTTTCCACTTTTGATGAGTTCTCTGCCCAGGCCTCTGAATCAGAATGGATGGTCTTTGTGATGGGACTCCAAGGTGATAGACATCTGCATGGGGAACTGAAGCAACTGATGCTACCACAATATCTGCTGGAGCTTTCGAAGGCACTCCTCCCTGCTTTAAGTCAGCAGGAGCAGATGAAGAATCTTTACCTTCCGACTCCACAGGCCCTCCACCATACCTGTGTAACTCTGCAGCCAATAAAATTGAATTCCAAATTAAAATACTAACATATTCCTATTATATTAAAATACATATATAGTAAGACAGTTCCACTATCAAATTTCATCCTTTACAACTTTACAATAAACTGATACAGAGGAAACGCCAATTAGCAGGTATGCATTGTGTTCCTAATGCCAAATGATCTGATCTGACCAGTGACAGTAAAACAAAAGGATTCTAAAAGTAAGGTTCAAAAAGAATTAGGCACTTGATTAATCAGGCTTATATTTTATTGAGGTAGCTTAGCATGAGGGCCTCCTACATGAAAAGCACATTTCTTCCACTGGCCTGAACTCACAAGTCAAAGTTCCTTAAGAGAAACTTGAAATAGTTGCTTCTTATAAGGGATAATAACATTCTCGCTTCAGTTACTTTCTAATTATTGTTGTTGGGTAAACAAGTCAAGTAACTCGCTTATTACTTGAATTCAACATTTCAACTTGCAAGTATTAATTTCAACCAACTTTATTTGAGTCCAACTTGTATAAGAATAACTCGCGTAACAAGTGAACAAAGTTCAAGTGTGACAATACTCTGCTTTAGTAGCTGGCAAGAATAATTAAGTATTTAATCACAAACTCAATAACCACCTAAAACCTCCAAATTCATATCAATTTTAGCCAACAACAGAAAACCAAATATTGAATTGTTAGTAAATAAAGTAAAATATTATATTTTAAAAGCAAAAAAAAAGAAAAAGAAAAACACGCACGCACACATTTTTAACCCCCAACACCTCTCTTTCTTTTCTTACCCCCCTCCCTCTCTTCCTGCTCCCTCTTCCTTCTTTCCTACAAGCTACCTTTTTTCTCATTACTCACTTCAAATAACTTCAAAATCCTCCATTTTAGCAATCTATTTGTCCCTTTCAAACACTAATAAACCCTCTCTCTCACCAAAACCATCACCCCTCTGTTATGGAAATTTTGCTTTAACATCATTCATAAATGTTCTCTTGGAAGACCCCATTCAATAATTTAACAGGAAATCACCCTTCTTCAACTAGTTGACCACATAAAATATCCTCTAACCAAAACAATTTCCGTGCCATAAAACAAGTCAAAAAATCATGAAAAGGGTTCCAAAATATATCCTTGTACATTCCACTCAAATACCCTACTATTCCACTTTTCTTCCCCAAGAGCCACCACTAAAACAAAGCCAGATAAAAGCTCATGAAAGAGTCCCACATCACATGCCACAAAGGTTTCAGGAATATATTGAGTGATCATACACCCTCAGCATCTCCCCGAATATTAAGTACATTCAGCAATCTTATTTCTAAGCATCTACTTTGTTCTTCTTAACTAAATTACATTTCATCAAAGTCAGCAAGGCACATCTCTCTTAATTTTCATTTTGTTAAGCAATTGCAAGCTAAATTAATCAGAAAAAAATACCCTACAGAAGAAGCACTTTTCAAGCCAAGAGATTACTCAGATATCAGTGGAACATGCAAACTTCATATATTATTGAACAGGATATATGGAGTCCTTAAGTGGAAAATTCAACCTAGCTAGACAATCATATCCATCAAAAGCAACAACATACAGCCAGTTATCTCTTTCTGCATTTCTACATTTCAATTTTAGTCAGTACACAAACATAAATAGAAAATTTTACCAGAAAAAAAAAAAAGAAAAAAAAAGAAACCAATCCCTAGCAAAAACAGAAAGTACAAAACCCAGAATATCCCTAATCGGCAATTCGCAATTATTAAGATATACCTGCTTTCAAAAAAATATATATATACCTGCAGCTCCATGAGCAAAATGACACTTATTCCCAAACGGACAGTATCCAGTGAGTTCCCATTTGTTACAAATCCTAGTTTTCCAATTTGATGGTTTCACATTCGTTCCATCGCCACCTCCACTTATCCCTCCACCTCCTCCAGCCCCTCCATATCCTCCTGGACCCAAACTTATTGCCACACTTTCCCTATTCTTGGACTGCTCATCATGCAAAAATGTGCAATTTTCTCCATAGGGGCAACCCTCCTCTGTGTAAAACTTCTTGCAATGCCTCCCTTTATAAGATCTCTGTGAGTCCCCTCCAAATCCCCCTACTGATGGAATATGAAATTCCTCTCGCATCTCCAATACATTCCCTTCTTTCTCTTCCTCATGTACTGCCACAATTTCCTGCCAATTTGGAGGTGGGCGCCGAAGCTCCTCTATGCTGTGTGCAAAATTGCAGTTTGTTATGTATGGGCAAGTTCCAGCACGGAATTTGCAACATAGTTTGGTCTTGAAAAACATTTTCCCTATGGATTTCTTGGAAGTCAATTCCTGGGAGTTATTCTTTGATTTTTTGTTTGGCGGTTCACTGCTAGAGCGCGTTTGCGAGGAGTGAAAGTTGGAATTGGAAGGTATGTTGTCACTGGCGCCATCGGAGTTGTTCCAAACACGATAATCTTCTTCTGTGGCCCAAACAGAATTGGGATCAATAGAATTTGGAAGCCAATTGTCAGGTCCGTTTCCAGGAATCACATGGACAACATTCCCACTGGAAAAATCTCTACTGCAATCCATTAAATAACTGAAATCTCACTGAGCACTAAAACCCAAACTATGAATAAAACAACAGATAAAAAAACACGAAACCCATCATCTGAAATTGAATGAATTGATAGGAAAGAGCTTGCAAAAATATGAAAATGGAGTTTTTTGGTGACGAAACGAAACCCTAACTAACAATCAAAGAAAGAAACGCTGTACCTACTTACCTAAATTGGCTGGGAATTGGAGATAACGAGCATTTGGATAAACACATCTGGAACGAGAGTTCGGACTTAAAAATTAAAAATTGAAAGGAGAAGAGAACTGAGAAAAGAAACTAACAAAACAGCGACTAAACAGATATGAAAAGAAAGTTAAACCCGAAATTCAATGAACAAAAAGGAAATAGATAAAGTTTAGATCTAAAATAAAATGAATTTACATGTAAAATGAGCAAAAATTGGAAATTTTGAAGAGCTCGAAAAGGAAAGATCAGAGAGGAGAATGAGATTTGGTTTTAGGACAAAATCAAAGATCAAAGATGGCCCGGATAGGGTAGATTTTCATTTGGGCAACACCCATTATAAAATTCCTCTTATTAGTTAGTCCGTTATGCTAAATATACCCTTCTTTATTTTTTAATAAATTATTAATTTAAAAAATACAATATTAAAAAAACTGATACATTCCATATTGTAGTATTAAATTAATAATATTAAAATTTTTTAGTATTTTTTAAGATAAAAATAAAATTATAGAGTATTTTAAATTAAATTTAAAAAATTTTATAGTGTATTTCTAAAAATAAAACCAAATATTAGAGATTATAGTAATTTGCCTTTTTACGGACTTGCGAACTCACCGTTTTTTCTTTGACAATGACCAACAATGCCGTCGGATTATATTTACAGTTTTGACATAGTATGTCACTATACTTTAAAATTCAAAAATTATATAAATCCATTTTATTTATATTAAAGTATATAATTTTTCAATTAACTTTTAATTTATTTGCTGTTAGTTGGAAAAATTATTCTGTTTTGTTTAAGAGTAATATAATATGTCAAATTTTAAGAGTTATTAATATAATATATAAAATTTGTAGAAGTACTAATATAATAAATCAAATTTTAGAGCATAGACTAATTTTCGTTTTGTTATTTCATTGTAATCTAACGTCTTTTTAATAGAAAATCTAATAAAATAACGTATTAATAAAATATAATAAAATAAATGAAATAAATAATATAATTTTAAACTTTAAAATTACTAATATAATATGTCAAATTAGTAATTTTCTATTATTATTATTAGAAAATCTAATGAAAAAATGTATTAATAGAATATGATAAAATAGATAAGACTAATAGTATAATTTTTAAACTTTGTATAATATATCAAATTAGTAATTATTATTATTATTATTATTATTATTATTACCACTTTGCCTTTAATATTTTTCTCAGTCTAATTAAATTAAAATTATTTACAAAATTTAAAATTAGATCCTCCATCTAATTTTATGTAGATTGCTGTTAAATGTTTTAAAAGCATGTTTTGAATTTTTTTTTAATTTAATTGACTAATTTTTTTAATTTTTTATAAACTATTTTTTAAAATTTATTTTTGAAAAAAACTATTTATTTATTTATTTCTATCAAAAAAATAGTATTGAAAACTGAAAAAAGTTAAAAATATATAAAAAAAAAAAATTAGAAAATCGATTTTTCCAAATATAATGCGAACAAGCCCCGTAAAAAATTCCATCTCAGTCAAACGATGAGATTGCATGATAAAATCTCTTCTCCCGAAATCTCGAAAAAAAAAAAAAGTAATATTACATATAATCCGCCCACTAAATACCTTATTCAAAATATTTTGCTCAAACTCTGGTGCAGATTATGAAACTGAGTACGTGATAATATGCATGCTTTATTATTAAGCAATTCAATCAAAGAAATAGAACGTTGCCCTGTACATATACAGTGTCCTAAGCAATTCAATCCAACAAGTCTTGAGTTCGAAACCCATAAAAACCGAAAAAATAAATAAATAAATAAATTCTGTACATTTTTTATGGTATATGTTTTTGCTCAGTCAAGTATTATTACTGGGAAAATAATTAGTCATGCAGTAGAATCCATGGCATTGACTTAAAGGTGAATTTCTTAACAAGGTAACCCTGAACATAGCAAACACATAGTTGATTTCAGTTATATCAGCTGATGATTAGAAGTATACATGCATGTTCTGTTCCATTTTTCCTCTCTTCATCTCTTGCTTTTATTACAGTACTAATGGGTATTTCTAGGAGTGTGATCAAGTAGAGTGTATATAATATCATGCTCAACTTCGATTCGATTAAAAAATTCAAATATTGAATTCGATCGAGCTTTTTTTAGTTGTTCGCAATTCAACTCGAAAAATATTTGAATTGCTCAAGCTCGGCCGAACAAATTATTTTTGATATAAACATGAAAGTTGGAAAAATTTTTTTCTAGAAATTTAGCCTATATCTATTAAAATTATATAATAAATTTATTTTTATGACTAAAAGACTCTTAAATAAATTATAATCTTGAATAAAAAATAAATTTAATTTCTAAATTAATATTTTTATTCGTAAGAAATTACTAAATAGTTATTATGTTTCTTTACTAAAAAGAAGATTGATTTTGGGATCTCTCTTATTATATTTAGTGCCAATATTTTGCTTATACACAAAAGTTAAAACCATTGTAAGAATACATAGATGAATTGATACAAAACTTTTTAAATTTAATTAAAAATTTTGATTTTTAATTTTGAATATATAACTATTTTAAAACTTTTGAAAAAAATCTTATTCGATACGCTCTACATTAATCGGATTAATTCGGAATATTGAATTAAAAGGAGAAAATTAGCATGACACTTTTTATTTACGTTTAGCAATGCCTGTTATATACGTCTCTAAATTTA
Source organism: Balakata baccata (assembly GCA_949630135.1). Lineage (NCBI taxonomy): Eukaryota > Viridiplantae > Streptophyta > Magnoliopsida > Malpighiales > Euphorbiaceae > Balakata > Balakata baccata. The sequence continues at coordinate 91,902 of CATIWF010187449.1, forward strand.
CATGACGAATTGCTATGCACTCAATGTGTTACTAAAAGTCGCATTTCCTCAATTTTGAATGTGCATGATTTTGCAGCAATATTGGCGAGGAATTTTATAAAAGTATTCATAGTGCCTGTTTGGCATTAGAAGGCTTTTCGAAAAAAAAAAAATTGAATTTTGAAAATTGCAGAAAAATAGATAATTTTTTCAAATGAATGTTTGAAAAAAACAATTTTAAATTTTAAATTAAAAATTAAAATAACTAGTTAATTAAATAAAAAAAAAATTCAAAACGTGAATTTTCGATATCAAACAATAATCTCAAATAGGGATAGCAACGGGTAGAATATCTGCGAAAAATATCGTATCCGAATCCAAACTCGATTATATATACACTTACTCGTATTAGTCCCAAATCCAATTAGTAATACTCATTTAATTACCCAAACTTGTTTAATTACCAGTTTATAATTAAAAAATTTAAAACAAAATAAAGTTTAAACTAAATAAATAATTAAAAATTAATAAAAATATACAAATAATCTATTATAAATTACAAAAAAAAAAATCAAATAAAACAAACAAAATAAAAATTCAACATATTTAAATTAAAATAATTTTTGAGATTGTATAAAAATAACATTAAAACAATGAAATTTAAATATTCTATATTATGATAGAAAAATTATATTTCAAATTTTCAACTTTTATTACATTTTTAATTCAATAACACATAAAAAATAATTAATTATATCACTACATTTAAGAAATTACAATAAAATAAATCTTATATATATATATATAATCGAGTTTATCAGGTAGTGGATATACCTATATCCGTCTCAAAATCATAATAGAATTATCCATTATGATTTAAACGGATTCGAATTGAACGTATACATAAAAAATCCGTACCTTTTCATCCCTATTCTCAAATGTCCTTACTGTATATTGCACATAGTTTTAGGATTTTTTTTGGGGAAAATGCAAAAAATTTCTTTGTAATTTTGCATTTTGGCAATTTGTAAGTATATAGAATTTTTTGGGCAAAATAGTGTCGCGGTTGAAATTATTAACAAAATGGAGCTCTAACTATAAACTGCGTTAATATAAGCTGATGTGTCTTTTTTCTCTTTCATACGTGGCTTTTTATCTCTCTCATTACCCTCACCATGTCACTTTCTCTCTCATCATTCTAAACTCACTTTACCCACCACCTCAACCCTACTTTTATAACCTCTTCCTCTTTTGTGTTTTCTTCCCTTCACCAGATTTTGCTAGCCACCACCCAGTGGCGGAGCTAGCCCCTTAATTTAGGGGAGCTAAATTTTATATACTAATATTTTCATATGATTAAATTAAATTATTGATACATAAATAAATTTAAAAAAATAATAAATATTATCTATTAAAAACTATGAAGCTAGATTTAAGAACTGTGAAAATAAAAAAAAAATATATTTTAAAATATTACAAATAAAATTATATAAAAATAAAATCAAAATTTATAATTGTTCTAAACGAGTACTCATATTCTGAAAATGTTATATAATTAACTCATTGTCAATGTTATTAAAAATATCATTTTCAATATATGTAATCAAACAGTCATTTATCCAACTATCTCTCATCTGATTACGCAAACGACTTTTCACAAATTTTATTATAGAAAATACTCTCTTTATAGTAGCAACTAGTAAGACAAGTGCTAATTTTATGAGTAAATATATAAATAGATACACAATATGTATTCTTGTCTCAACTAATTTCTTAGCTAAACTTCAAATATCTTTTAAGTTTGCAAAATCACTACTAAAGCAAATGTCAATTATATAAATTTTAAGTTGATTATCAAGTGCTATCAACTAAACTTGAGAAAAATCATTTGAATAAAATTGAGTAAAGTGAATCAACTTTTACTTATTAAAAGTGATTCGCTTTTACTTATTAAAAGCTGCAAAGAGTTATCACAATTAAGGCATGTCATATAAAGTAGTAATTCAGTAGTTATTTCGGTGAATCAATCATTAAACTCTTGAAGTTGTATATCCACAACGCTATAAAACAAATCCACTTTATAGTAATGTAAATTTGTAACTATTTTAGTTTTACTATGTAACTTTCCTTTGAGCATATAAATATCATTCATATTAAAAATATCAATATTTTATTTTAGTACAAAATGATATGACTTCTTCTAACAAAAATTACAAATTTCATCTCATTAATTGCATTGAATCTATGCAAATTTTAACTTGAGCCATAACATTTACAATATCCATATTCTTTTTCTGCAATACTAATGATAGCTCATTTGTCAATTCTAATATATTTTTTATCAAATAAAAATTTGATAGTTTGCATCAAATCTAAAATTCCATTAGATTCAGCCTTTTGATCTAGAATATTACCATCTTCCACAATATATTCTAAAATATCAAAAGTAACATAAAAATTTAAAATCAAATTTAACAAGGTGCAATAATATAAATTCTAACAAGTATCACCTGGTCTTTTAAGGATAATTTCTTGATTTAGAGTTCGGCCGCTAAGAATGGACTTTAGTGATAAGATTATATTTTCACTAATTAAATATTTATCATTAAAAATTAAAATTTTAGAAGTATATATTTATTTATTAAGTATATATATTTTGCAATTAATTAATTATAACTCATCTAAATCTATTTTTTAGCATCACTTAATTGCCTCCTATCATTTTTTTAGTACTCAACCTTAAGCTATGCATTTGTCGAGTCAGAGAAGAAACGATGGGGATGAGGAGAAAAGGCGTTGTCGAGCTCTGCATCTGGGTTTATTGTTGATGCCAGAGAAGAAAAGATGGCAATAAGGAGAAAAGATTTTCTTTTTATGTTCTATATCTGGATTTGTCGGATCTATGTAGTATATAAGTGGTGATTTTGATGATGGTTTTTGACAGATTATTTTGAACCATAAATTGGTTTTATTTTGATCCTTTTTTGCTTAAATCTTGATTTGTCAAAGCTTGATCTGGATAAAGATTGCTACTTTAAGGTGTTGTATTGAAGATTTGAAGCTTACTTTTGTTGGGATAGGTGAAAGCTTTGGGATTTCATTTCAGGTTGGTGAGTAGCAATTCTCAAATATTTTTTTATTTTATTTTTATTCAAACAGGATTTGCATGCGAAGATTTGGAAAAAATTGTTTTTATGAATTTCATGGGTTGATAGGTTAATGATCTCAGTTTCGTACGGGGTAATGATTTAAATTTCTTTTTCTTTTGATTTTCGTAGAATGAGGAGAAAGAGAGAAATCAAAGACGACAGATAGGAGACAGAAATAAATCATGTAGAAAAAAAAAAAAAAAAAAAAAAAAGAAGCCATATCAGTTTATGTTAACGTCATTTCTAGTTGGAATTTCATTTTGTTAACGGTCTCATCAAAAAAAATTTCGCATACTTAAAATTATCAAAATTCGAAACCACAAGAAGGTGTTTTTCAATGTTTCCTTATTTCTTTATACCTACTTTAAACCTTATATTGGATTAACAACACAACATATCATATTCCTAACAAAATATTACTGTAAATCTAACCCAATTTGAAGATGATCTGAAGAGAAACTGAATTTAAAAATAACCCAAAAATAATCTGAATTCAAAATCGTAAAATTTTATTTTGACTCGAAAGTGAATGAAAAAACTATGAACTCAAATATGTCCAACTTGACTTAATTATTGCTTGTAATCAATAATAGGTGGGATTTAGGTAGCCCAAGTTGAGAAATGTCATGTAATTTACAAAATATTTTTTAAAATTATATTAATTTAATCTATTGGTAAATTGAATCTAGGCATTAAAAATATATTTTTATTACCCAAGTGGATATAGATAACTTGATACGAGTCTCTTCCAGCTCAACTAGAAGTATTGAGTTCAAGTCTTCAATATATGTAGCTAACTTAAAACTAACTTGAGAGTGAGTGTTTCACTGCCTTTTAAAATTATATTCAGTATATCAAACAAAAAAAAATGTATATATTTTTATGGAAAAAATACTATTCATCTACTGTCATCTGACATAATACACTAGTATCCCATGAGATTTGAAAAATATACAATTTGCCTTTTCTATTTTATTTTTGTTAAACTATATAGTCTTTCTATAAATTTTAAAGCATTTACCGTTACTAAAAAAAATATTCTCTTTTGCTTAGAGATACTAATACAATATGTCAAATTTTAGGAAATAAATTAAATTTATAAGGAAATATTAGTGCAATACATCAAACTTTTAAGGATTAATAGCATAATTTTCAAACTTTCGGGAGATACTAATATATTATATCGAATCACATAAAACAAATTGTATATTTTTTCAAAATTCATAAGAGTATTAGTATATTATATCAAATCAGATAAGCTAATTAGTAATTTTTCTTATTTGTATTTTGCAATATATTAGTACATGTTCTTAATTTTTAATGGATTGGAAGGGGAGAACATGTGAGATTGGATAAGCGATAAGATCTCAAATTTTGAGAGACTGAGAGTCATATATTAGGGCAGCAAATGTCCCTATCTTACTTCACAACAGACATATTTCTTAATTAGAAATCAGATTTATCCCACACAAACAAACAATACTGAAGGACTCAAAAATCAACACAATGAAAAGGTTAAATTGCATCGAACCCACAAAAACTCTTTGCAGCCTTTTCTTCTAAACAACAAAGCTTATCTCCTTTCCCAATACGTACCCATTTCATTTCCCCCCATAATAATTTTATGCTAATTTTCAACCTTAATTAATTGATCTCTCTAATTTTCCCAAATTAACTAATTAGCGATTTGAATTGTTGAGGGATGTAATTCTTCAATTCAGTGAACCTCTACAATTGGACAAGAGAAATTAAGTATAATTTATTATCTTATTTGTATACTAATCTAATTATACAGTTATATATATTTAGTTGTTTTGTTTATATTGATTGATCGATAATTAGATGATATAATATACTGAATGTATTTTAAAATTTCTCCAATTTTGATTAAGTTTGCAGTGGAAGTAGTCAAAACTTAAAAGTCCAAAAAGAATCAAACGCAACTATTATGATTGTGGCTGCATAAAAAGAACATTAGAGTAGTCTTCATTGCAATAGACTAAGGAAGAAACAAAAAGAAAGAAAGAGATTATGCTAATCTTGTGCTTTTTCCTTAAACCAAACGAGCATTTTGGGCAGCTTCTTCTTCAATTATTCTCAGCATGTGGTGGACTGCTGCCGCTATATCATCTACAGAACTGAGTTGGCATTCTTCTTCAAGCTGCATTCAGAATGTCTAATTTAGAGTTCAAGAAACTATCAATCATTTTATAAATTTATAATAAAATCAAACATTTCTAAACATAGAAAATATATAAAAAAAAAAAACTAAAACCCAATCTCACCCTAAGTTGCCATTCCTATCTTTGACAATAATTGAAGACAATTAGTTGAGTGTCCATATATCCTTTTATAGATTTGTGCATTAGTTTTGCACGATACAATATTGTTAGTAATAAGTCTCCTTTTATTATCATCTACCAATATTAATAAAAAATTTATAAAAGAACGACTACTTTTGTTGTACCGCCTCAATCAACTTGGCATTAATTGAGTAACAAAAAAAAAAAAAAAGGAAGGTATATTAGATATAATAAAACATATACCTTGGCACTAATTGAGTAGAGAACAAGGAGGTCCATAGTGGTGACATTGATGTGAAGAATGGTAAGACAAAGTGACTGAAACCCAGCAACTAACTTGGAGAGCTGAGAAGTGCTTCTTCTTCTTCTTGAGAGAATTCTAAGATTAGCATGGGTTTCTATCAAAGTGACTTCAATATCAGCAATTGATGCTTTAGCCTTTGATGCATACTTGTTAGGCATTTGAGACCAAGTGTACTGTGGATGCAAAAAAAACTGTGCAAATGGAGAAGGAGATAGCAACTTGTTTGTATCTTCTTCAACATTGAATCTTCTCATTCCATTAAGGAGTTGCAGCTTTTGAGCTTCAAGGGATTGTAGCAGCTGCTCTAGTTCCTTCACAAACTCTATAGCTCCACCTACTATAGATGCCTGATCACCCTACAATATTTGCTAAAGCTTGTTTATATTACATGCGTTGTATTGATTAAACAAGCTAAATATGAAGAAATTAGAGTGTTGAATGCATCTAAACTTAATTAATTAGCTAAATCCAATTGCTTTTCAAAGACGAAGTTAGGGTAGATTATACGCCCCTCAAGTGGAAAAGAACCCATATGCATAGCCTTGGTGGTAGGTTCAAGTTCGATTTCTCCTTTTATGAAGTTGTGAGTTGTAAACCAAAAAAGAGAATAGAGCAAAATTCAGTGGGTTGTAAAGCCAATTTCCATTTTCCACAGGAGTTTACCAATGAACTTTCTTTTTTTTTTTTTTTTTTTGTGCATGAAAATATACATTAATATTGTGAAAAGGTGGTTAAAGAAGCAAACCCTTTGAACATAAGATTCAGGCATTAGAGATCTTAATACAGCAAGATGCTCATTCATCTGTTTTCTTCGATTTCTCTCAACAGCAATGTGTGTCACCCTTTGAGTCTCAGCTTCTTGTTTATTCTTGCACACTCTCGGTTTTCTTCTTCTTTTTCTTCTAATTCCTTGCGCACCCAGATTCTGCTTGCCCTCCTTCACTTGGGTTTCCTTTAACCGCCTTTGTTGAGCCATTACTGAAGTGCTACTGAGAATTTCAGGTCTCAAGCTTGTCTCTAACAAAGAGCCATGGCTATTACCATATGGAGTTGCAGAGATAGTATCATAGATAATAAAATTCAAGAACTCGTTGGGAGATAGTGTTTCTAGTGTCATTTTTTTTTTCTGAAAGAAAAAAAAAAAACAAACTTTAATTTAAGCAAACTCCATCACCTTAGCTCAAAATAATCCAACATTGTAAAACAAGGTGAGTTTCAATGACAACCACCCCTTTATAGCAGTACCCATTTCTTCAAACTTCAATTTTTCTGTTTTTCTATATCTATGTGTATGAGAGAGGGTTAAAACTTAAAATGTAGGTAGATTCCGTTTACCATGATATCTCTAAATTAATATATATATCCTTTTCATATTATTCATTTTAGATACCTTAAGGTTAAAATAATGTTATCAACAGGATATATTTTATAATTCTTCCCTAAACTTATCACAAATATACTCGACAGTATCTCTTTAATTTAAATTTGTAACATAAGTATTTTCAAATTTTAATTTCAATACCACCGAAATCCTCCTAACCTACAATTATTACATAAGTTTCACTTGATAACTAAGTGTCGGCTCATTTTTTTTAAAGATAAATAATTTCATTCATTTAAATTAGTAATACATCGATAGAAATATATATATTTGCTAAAAACAATAGAAGATGAACCAGTAAAAAAATTAACATCGCCCAAGTTAATAGAATAATAAATCGGCTCAATGTTACAAATTTGATAATACTATAGTGACTAGAATACATATAACTCAAGTTCTGTAATATATACTGATCATAATATTATTTTTATCTTTATTGGATCAAATATGTTTTGTCCATCTAAATAGTCCATATAAATATAAAACGCCACAATAAGATGATGGAAAATAAAAATAAGATGACGGAAAATCAAACGTCATAACAAAACGACCAAATCACAAAAAATTAACAAACAAAAAAATTTAGATCTATATAGAATAATTACTTATTTTAGAAATAAATTGATCATGTGTAGATAGCTAAGTGATTTAGTCACAAAATTACTCTTCATTGCTTAACGAAAATAAATGGTTAGAAAAATGAACAAAAGAAAAATTGAGAGAAAATGAGGCTATAATTTATATTTTTTAATAATTAAAACTAATTAATTAAGACTCAATCTGAATATTTTTTTTTTCATTAAAATACTCAATAGACCGTAGACTACACAATATGAGTGGACTACATATATAAGAGGATCGCTACTCATATTGTGGACAACTCGAATTGAAGACTTCTCACATATGTAATATGTAGAGAGCAATTAGAAGAACCATAAAATACAGTTGTTGTTTTGTTTGGGCGTGTGTTCCCAATTTCATGAATGGTGTCAACGCTGGCCCAGTTCAATTGCGAAATGGAGAGGAAGAAGAGGAGGGGACCCGAATCTATATAGAAAGATATGCATGCAAACAACACATGCAGCTATTGCAACCTGCAAAAGCTACTCATTACATTCAAATCTATGTTGGGTTTGCAGCAAATGACTGTTACCATTTTTCACATACAAGTAGGGGTAGCAATAATTACCAATACCTATTAATTCATCCATCTAAATTAGAGTATAAATTATAAATATATAGTTCAACTATAAATAGATTATAAATAGATTCAATTTATTTTGATCTACTAATATATAGATAGATTAAAGTTAAATATATGTATCCATTTAAATCCATCTTCTTTTTATTTTTTTAATCCAAATTTTTATTAAATTTTTTATAAAGATTTTAGAAAAATTACTTACTATATTGATTATTTTTGGCTATTTTTTATATATTTAC
>CATIWF010187475.1:0-17419 GCA_949630135.1 Balakata baccata
CCAAACTTTTGGTAGATGAGGATGCCCATGTCACAACTGTAGTTGCCGGCAATTTTGGTTATCTTGCGCCAGGTGCATTTTGTTCTCTTTAATTTAATCTTCAAAATATATATATTTCATCTTGCTGAACATTTTTTAATCACTTAATAGCATTTAATCTTGCATTTCTTTTTAACTCAAGCCATGGTGATTATTCACCAAATGCAAGCATTTCCTTCAATATGCCATGATCATGCCTGAAATCTATCTGGCCTTTCGAAAATTATTTATGTCAATAGAAGGCCAACTCAGTATAAATTTTTTGCATCATCATAATAATGTTTAATGACAAGCTAGGAATCGTATAAGGAAATATAAGAATCAAATAATGAGTATGTTGAATGAATGGATTGACTGAAGTTAAGATTTACAATTGAAACAGAGTATCTGCAAAGTGGAAGAGCCACTGAGAAGTCGAATGTTTATAGCTTTGGAGTTCTGTTGCTAGAGCTTGTAACCGGAAAAAGACCGACCGATCTAGCTTTTGTGAAAAAAGGCTTAAATGTTGTTGGTTGGGTAAGCAAGCACTCAAAAGATTCGATTTTGCTGTGAGCATTTATTCTCTTGTTACTTTATATTATACTTATTCGAGCATAATTCTGCAGATGAACACCTTACTCAGAGAAAATCAGCTAGAAGATGTGCTAGACAAAAGATGTAGAGATGCAGATATGGAAACAGTGGAATCAATAGTTGAAATAGCAGTAAGATGCACAGATGCAAACCCAGAGGATCGGCCAACAATGAACCCGACATTGCAGTTATTAGAACAAGAAGTAATGTCTCCTTGCCCAAGTGATTTCTATGAGTCCCATTCAGATTATTCTTGAATGAAATTTTAGCTAATTAACTTTGAATATTTATACTTCCAATTTAAATTCCTCTGGAAAATTTTTGGAGAAATGCTTCCTCTTCCCTACTATTTGAATCCCTGTAAATAATTACTCTAATGTTTCAACAATAGCTTCTGATTTGTTAAATTTTTCATTTTATATTTTTAATTGAATTTTTATCATTATATCAAATATCAGAACTACAGTCACTTGCTAACTTTCATTAAAGTGGACAACTCTCTCATAGGCAAACACTTCAAATGTAAAAAAAAATAAAAGTAAAAGAGAAGGAAGCAACATGCCAACAACTAAATAAATGGATTATGATTGTTTAGTCTGATCTGATGCATACATATTGTTGTTTTTTTTATGAAGGGTACGATTGAAGATTCTAACTAAAATCTAACTAAAGATTTCATAGTTCTGATCAACGGAAAAGTACCATCAAGCTATAACTTATTGGTATGATTGGTTTTTCTTTTCTTATTAACTAAGGTATAAGACTTTTTTGGTGTCCTGCGCCATAATTAGTAGCAACTTTTAAGCCATCTCCCATCAACTAGATAATGTTTCTTTTTATTATTTGCCCACTCAAGCTCTTCTCTTCCAGCCTTGTTTGACACCACATGTGTTACTGACGAGTCAAGCTCTGTGGCGCAAATTGCTCCCAATTTCTGAGCCATATTTGAGAGTTTCTTACTCAGCACTGGCGAAAAGTGTGTGATTAGTATTGTAAACCCTTTAAGGATTTGAACCCGAACCGTTGATATTACATCTCTAACATCTCGGAATTCAAGCTTTGGATCAAAAAAAATGGCTGTGAATTAGCTTGAGAACATTAAGATATGAAGCCATAATGTATTCATTCTCATCACTCTTTTTCTCTGCCAAAGATTTAGTACTCTTTGCTCCAGATTCTGATAGGCTTGTTGAAGCAAAGTAATTGTACCTTTCAACTTTAATCAGATTAGCATTGTGCATTGGCCACATTTTTTTTATGTCATCAACAATAACAATGACCCTTTCTTCCCCCAACACAAAATCAAGATTCTTTCGATTCCAAGAAACGCTGTGCTCTTGCGAAATTAGCCTGCAGGAATTTAAGTACTTACTGTCAGGATCAAGTAACTGAATCACCTGCCTTGCGTAAGCCTGAGAAGACAATGTGTAGACATACATCTCAAACAAGGTGCTAGCTTCTTTAAGAAATTTATGAACGAAAGGTCTTAACTTGACAATGGCAGGTGAATCTTTCATTTCAATTTCGTTTAAGGCCAAATATTTCTCGTCCGGTGTTAAGGCCAAAATCTTAGCCGAACTAATCAAAGTATGATCTAAATCAAGAACCAAGATCAGTTTCTTCTTGCTCAGAAGATTATTAGTCTGCAAACCGCGCAATCGGGCAGCTTCAGCAGTGCTCAGCCTCAAACCTAACGTAATGTACCCAAAAGGTAGACCATGATTGCAATCTAGTTTCTGGCCACAAGAAGAGCACATCAGATTCAGGACTGATGGATGTGAACATGAATTGTTGAATTCCATGGTTTGTTCTTCAATAGAGGAATCCTTCTTCTCTCCTTCTATAGGCTTGTGAGAAACAATATGGTGGTTGTTGGCGTTGTCTGTCATCATCAGAAACTGAGCAGAAAATCAGATTAAGTTGGGCAACAGAGTCATCAAAGTCAGTAGTAACAGATTGTTCGTAAATTTCCCTTCAAAAACCAAAAATAGAATATGGGTTGTAGTGCATAAAACTTCAAAGCAAACAGAAAAGAAATAGCAATTATGTGACAGAGAAGCTAGATTATAATTCAGTAACACTGTTTATTGCTTTGGCCTCTATTTATATATAAATAATTTTACTGCCGAATTCCGTAAGGAAGTAGGACTTTGAAATCTCCAAATTCCATACCCATCCGGATTAATTAGTTAATTTTAAATTTTGTTGCCTGTTTGGCATATGATTCTGATTGGATTAATTAGTTGGCGAAGATTTTTGGTGGAAGTCTTACTTTTAGCACAAATCAGTTAATTGCATAACCAAATCAAACAAAAAACTACTTGCAAAATAACCAAATCAACAAAAGCTACTTGGCCTTCGAGTTTTTTTTTTTGTTCGGAACAATGTATTTTTAGTCAGTGAACTATAATTATAAACTGAAATTAATCCATGCCGGATAAAACCTCAAGGCTTCCAGTTTATTTGCACGATCCAACTAACACTATTTTATTAGATATAGGTAATACAAAAAAAAATTAGGAAACTAATCACATAAAATATTTGGAAAGAAAACAAACCACCGGTATTTTTGTTGAGAATAATTAGGAAACTAATCACATTAAATATTTGAAAAGAAAACAAACCACCGGCATTTTTGTTGATGAATTTATGCCATTCACCGTTTTCTCAAAGTTTTTTTTTCTTCAATTTTGCCGAGTTATTTCCATGTTTTCATTGCTAACTTTGTCTATTTTCATTTTTGCTTTCAAAATATGAAATTTACTGTATATTTATTGCATTTTTTTCATTTAATTGAGAAAAAAAAAGACTTTTCTATCTTTTAAACATAGATTAAAAATTTAATTAACTTGTATGGTCATCAATTATTCTTATACATGCATTTATTTATTTTCAATCATTGTTTAATTAACTTAACTAGAAAAAGAAATATGTAATTAACTTAATTATCAAAGTAAATATTCGGTAAATCTTAATTATAAAAAAATATATAAATTTGTATCTAATTAACTTAATTAATATTAGTTTATTTTGGTAAACTTTTGGCTAGATATTTGGTAAATTTTTGGTAAATCTTAGCAAAGCCTTTTTGGTAAACCTTGAGTACTCTTTTGGTAAACCTTGAGTACTCTTTTGGTAAATATTTAGTAAATATTTGATAGACTTTTTGGTAAACACTGGGTAAATCATTGGTAAACTTCAGGTAAATTTCGAGTAAATCTCAAGTAATTATTAGGTAAACTTTAATAAATATTGAGTAAACCTTATATAATTTTAACTTTTATTAATTTTCTAGTAAATATTGGATATAACTTGAATAAATCTTAAGTGAATCTTTAATAAACCTTTTGTAATTTTAATTTTTTTTAGTTTTATGGTAAATTTTGGGTAAATTCCGAGTAAATTTTTGGGTTATTCTTAAATAAACCTTGTTAAATGATGTGATGTTAATTTATAATGCTTATTGCATATGTTTGATGTCATTTGCCAACAGTTTTATTTAGAATTAGTTTCTTTTGATTACATTTTTATTTGTATAGGTAGTGGCATGAAAAATGAGAAATTTTGGAGCTGTTCATGTTAAATTGGAGCCCGAGAAGGCTGGAAGCGAGAAACGAGGAGTTGAGCAGTAGACTGCAAGGTCATGCAGGGTGCGCGGAGCGTGCAGTTGTGGGACTTTACACATTGTGCATGACTCATGCACAGTGTCACGGGCGTAGACACTCGAGACCGTGTGGCGCTCACTTGGGTCGCGTTCAAGCAAGCCAGCCAAAGCTTATTCCACTAATTCTGCATACAAGATGAGACATGAGTTATATTTGGGCCAACAACCGAATAATCGATAGTATTTGCAAGCACAATATGATAACGTAAGCAAGATAACATATAAACATGATATCACATCAAAAAGGCACAAACATGGCATCACATCAAAAAGGCACAACCACACAAAGAAAGACACATAAATGAATAGAAATTGGGCTAGTATTTCATTATATTTGGTTGAGCATTACAAAGATGGCTAAGCTATTATAGAACGTTCGTGTGGGTAAGGGGCAACCCACAAGGCGAACGGGTCTGTCAAGCATCCGATCCGAGCAACTAGTCCAATTGGTGGCTAGTCACTCCCCCCTAAAGAGCATTAGGGGCATGTTGGGACTTGGCAGGAGGAAACATGAATATGTTCCACCCAACACCCCTTTGAAATTACAAAAATAAAATTAATTTTGAAAAGACTATTTCGCCCTTTCATTACAAGATTCTTCCCCCCATTACAAGATGTCTCCCCTTACACTCTCCCCCACTCAAATAATCGACGTCCTCGTCGACTGAGTCTTTAAAAAGGTGTCGATCTGTGGGCTGAAGGAGAATAAGTCTTCGGCTTTTTTCCAAGTGATCTCCTCGTCGCTTTGGCTTTTCTACTTGACTAAGTATTCTTTAAATTATTGCCGCCGAGATGACTGCATGCGTTCTGCTAGAATCTCTTCTACCTCTCTATTGGTAGGTGGTTGTTTACTAATAGTCGGTCTGATTGCTTTGTTGCGGTTGACATCTGTCTTGTCTAGATGGTATGGCTTCAAGTTGCTAACGTGGAACACATGATGAACTTGCATCCACTATGGCGGCTCAATCTTATAAGAAACTTGTCCCATTTTAGCAACAATAGGCACTAGACCTTCGTATCTCCTCACCAATCTTCTATCTCTATTGTGAAGAAACTGCAATTGTTATGGTAGTAGCTTCACTATCACTATATCTCCCACTTGAAATTGTTGAGGTCGTCGATTTTCATCGGCCCATTTCTTCATTCTCTGAGAGGCTTTTTTTAGATGTGCTATTATAATCTCTTCCTTCTGCTTCCACTCTTTTGTGAAAGGAAGACATTTGGATTCTTACCTTTGTATGGTACATCAAGAGTGTAGGGCACCAGAGGTTGCTGACCTGTAACAATCTCAAAAGGACTTTTATTGGTAGTGAAGCTCTTCTGATAATTGAAACAAAATTGGGCCACATCAACTAAAGATGGCCAAGATCAGTTCCATACCGGTTTAGTCAATTCCTAAACCGTAAATCGTTGGTTCACGGTTCTGAACCAGCTAGTCCCTATAAAAAATTTTATCCCCCCACAACAGGCTCAGAACTATCATTTGACAGTTCTGACAACCCAACCAAGTCGCCCTCCCAAACGGTCATTTCATTGTTTAATTTTTTTGTTCATAAATTTTTTAATTTATTGATACAAATATATTAAAAAAAATTTACGTAAAATAAACGATAAAAATGCTACCATAACTTATAAATAACAGCTATATTTTAAAAATATTTGTCTTTTTAATTTTATAAAATTTTCTATATAAATACTTTAATTTATTTCAATTTTATTTCATCAAATTTTATATGAATCTAAAATTCTCTCAATTCTATTTATATACTTCCTTAAACATTTACTAATTCTTTTACCATTTATTTTTTTCTCTCTTAAATTCTCTCTAATTACACTTTCAATTTCTTTGTCTATTAAATTCTCTCTATTTATATTCTAATTTTGTTGAAGCTCTATACTTTTCAAATTTTTCTCTCTTTTTTCTCAAAAATGGCAAGTAATAGTGGAAGAAGTCATTTCAATTCCAACAATTTTTTTTGTGAATATGGAAAATTATGATAATTTCATTAATATGTAGAATGAGGAGAAGGAGATGGCTCTTGACCAAACCACTCAAGAAAGCCATAAAATGACGAGTAATATTCCAACAAATGTGGATCAAAGGTCAAATAAAAAATTCTGCTCCTCCGATATTTTTCAAATTCATTTCAAGAAAATAAAAAAAAAATTATAGCCAATTTGAAGTTGTGTGCAACTATTGTGATCAAACTTACAAATTTAAACAAGAAGGTGGGTATGACATTTCAAAAGGCATTTGGAAAATAAACATGTAACTTAACTCGACATCGTGAGAAGCTAAATCCAAATCTCTGAGTTTGTAGGTTCATTTTATAATTTTCCATTATTTCAATACAATTATGAAAAATATAAATAAGAAAATGGCAAAAATGATAAGTGTAGAAAATTTATCTTTTAGTTTTGATGAAAAAGTTGATCTTAAAAATTATTGTCAAATTGTTTTAAATTTCATCGTTAAACATGTTCCAAGTAACACTTTTAAACATACTTTATTTAAATTGTATAATAAAAATATTTGAATGTACATATTACAATTTGTAGTAATATTTAGAATGGTCATTGGAGTATACATTTATATACGAGTTTTAACATGTCATTAGATTGGTGACGATCGGATTATGCAAAAAAAAAAAAACTACTTGCATTTAGAGTATTAATGAAAGACATACATCCGATAATATTTTTAAAATGATAAAAAATATTTTGGAAAAATACGGTTTATTTAAAAATTTAATGCAGTAGCTAACATCACTTCTATTAGAGAGTTTTAATTTATATGTCAACTTTATATTGGTAGAAATTTTTTCATATTAGATGTACATATTATGTTTTAAATTTGTATGTGCAAGATGATTTAAAAGTGTCGGTAATACAATTCAACCAATAAAAAAAACAATTACGTATTTGCATGGACATCTCTAAATTATGAAATCATGTATTTGATTTTGTCCTAAAAATGGCAAAAGACCCAAAAGATTTCTACAATATGTACCAACTTATTGGAATTTCACATTTGAATTAATCAATAAGTCATATGCATATAAGATTTATAATGTTCATTTGTTTCCACTAATGTAACACTAATTAATTTATATCTATAACATCGAAACGTTTGTAAAAATCTTTTAAAGATTTTAAAAGTTTTTAATGATACAACATATGTTTTAAGTGATATTTATTATCTTGTATATCATTTATTTTTTATTTTTTGCTCAATGTACTAATATTGTTGATGTATTTAAATAGTATATAAATGATGTTTTGCATAATGTTACATTTGCCGTGCGAAATATGTGGTTAGCTTATTTTAAAATTATTCATTTGATTAATCTTGTATATTGTGTTTTTGATACAATGTGTAGAATTTCAATGTTAAATGAATATTTACAAATTTATTATAAATGTCTTGATATGTTAGTATAGATGCAATAGTAAATGAAGTTAAAAAAAATAATTATTAATTATTTAATGAATTTAGTCATTTGTATAATATTTTACTTCCATTGCTCCTAGTCATGAAAATGTTGAATTAGGAAACATGAGAAAATGTAATCATTTGATGTTAACAAATAATAAAAAAACTCCGATTATCCATCAGTTCACCAAACCTTAATATTTATCTAACAACAAATTTTGAATTTGGTGATAGTAAAGCAGGTAAAAACTTTTCTGCTCTTAAATGGTAGAGATGTCACCAAAACACTTATCATATTCTTGCTCAAATTGCAAAACAAAATTTTGCATGCATAGTTTTAACAGTTGCAGTTAAACAAACATTTAGTTTAGGTGGTAATATTTTAGACAAGACACAATCTAATTTAGCTCTCGAATCAATTGAAATTTAAGCGTGTATTGCTAATTGTACACAAGTGCCCTAAAATAACCAAAATTTGAAAAAGAGGGATATGACGAAGAAATAATGTATACCACCGTTTGGATTAAATAAGATAAAAAGATAGTCAATAAATTTAAAATGTAAGAGAATTATGTGAACTTTGATTTATCTAAATTCCAAAAGTATACCAAGAGAATACATATTCAACTTAATTAATAGTAAAAAAAAATTAAGTTCAACCCAATTTATTACTTTTAATTTTTTTTTTCAAATTTAACTTAAATATTTTTTAAATTTGAAAATAAATAGTCCACTTAAAAATTTTTAAGTTTATTACTTTTAAATTTTTTTCAAATTTAGCTTAAATATTTTTTTAAAATTAAAAATAAATAGTCCACTTAAAATTTTTTAAATTTATTACTTTTAAATGTTTTTCAAATTTAACTTAAATATTTATTACTTTTCATTTTTTTAACTTGAATTTTTTATCAATTTATACCATTAACTCCAATTAATTACAATTTATATTAATAAAAATTATACATACACTATTTTATTCTAAATTATTAAATTTAAATATAATTTTAATTTAAAAAAATATTTTGAACTAGCTAAATCGGGATTGAAATTGGTTGGTCCAATTCTAATTTTTTGGGAACCGTGGAACCACTGATTCCGAATTATTAGTCATGTCTAGCCGTATGGCTCTTTTTTAAAACTATTTTCCCAAATATCATTACTTTATTCCTTTTACTAAAGTACTTCTTAATACTTTTGTATTTTCCTATTCCCATCTTTATATTAAAATAAATCATATTGAAAACAAATTTTTAATTTATTTCTCTTTCAATCAAAATATCTCTTTTTTTTTTTTTTTTTCTCTTTCTTAGTTTTCCTTTTTCGAATGAATGTCTCACCATTTTCCTTTTAATTTCCATTTACTTGCTTTAATATTTTTGATATATTATTTTTGCTCTATAAAATGTATCGAGAAAATAAGAAATAACTACAACTTGTTGCCAGCGCTGTTACCGTATTATGAACCCTAGTTATACTGCTATTTCGAACCATAGGCATCCATCACAAGAGGATAGCTCTAGATGTTGGCACCGTCTTTCATTTTAGAAGTATTAATTTTTTATTGGTTTTGCCACTGTCTAATCGCAAGGTGGTAAGTGTATAATGAGAATAAGTTGGTTCTTTATCCTATTAGCCTCTAATTACTAATTAGCTAGGCTTGGTGTTTTTGCACTCAACAAAGATTAATTGATAAGGAGAAAACATCATCGATAGTTTTCTTTGTAACAATCAGTGAATTGTGCATTATGTATACCATATAGTTGTATGAAGATTTTGTCGTTATTTATTTTATTGAGTAAAATTAGCATTCCAACCATAGTTTTCGAACTATGTCCAACAGTTTTGATTATGTGCAATCATGTGAAATCAAAGAACCATGAACTTTAAAGTTTACGTATCGGTTATATTCTTTTCAATACTCATTGTGATATATGAAGGTCTTTATGTTGGTTATACCTATATACATATAGTAAATATAACAATTATGGAGTTCAAAATTTTGGTTTCATCATTGAAAATAAGTTATATTTGAGCAGAATTTAGTATCACATAATACTAATATAACCTATATATAACATACATATAAAGTGGCCAGTGTGGCAAATTCAAATTGAAGTGCAAGCTATGCATGATTAAGTATCATATACCACAAATATAACCTAATATAACAATTATCTTTTTCTCAATACCCATCATGATATGCGAAGGTCTTTTTGTTGGTCATATATGTACACATACAATGAATATAACAATTATGGCATTAAAAAATATGGCTCCAAAAGTAAAAATTAGTTACATTTGCACAAGATTTAATATCATATAACATGAATATAATCTACATTTAACATATATATAGCGGTTGGTGTGGCAGAATCAAATTGAAATGCAAGATGTGCAGGATTTAGTATCATAAGCCACAAATATAACCTACATATAACATACTAACATCATCAGTAATATTTGATAGTTAAAAAATTCAATATAAGAACAACACACTTATTTAATAATTTTTTTAAAACTCACTAAGCTGATATTTAAATATGTTATATCTTAAAAAAAATTATATTCCTCGCCATTGAAACAATACATAATTAAAACATATCCATATGTTCAATTTTCATTACAAAACGATAATTTACAACAGTATAATCATTGAATCAATAGATAGCACTACAAGAATTTCACAATTTAGTGACGGACAAAACTGTCACTAAAAGTTATCAAATCCCTCGCTAATTGACTTTAGCAACGGATTAGCGATGGATGCGATCCTTCACAAAAATGCTCCTTGCAGAAACAATGGCAAGGGATCAAAAGCCGTCATAAATATTTGGCGACGGATTAGTGACATAATAGTTACTTACCAAATGTATGCGTTCAAATCTCTAGCTTAAGTCAGTAACAAAAATAGGGACTGACATATCTGCCACTACATCCATCACTAGTTTCATTTTAATACAAAAAATACGACAAAATAGTCATCAATAATCCATCGCTAATATGGAATAAAATTATTTTTTTAAGAATTTTATGTTATATTTCATATTTAAAATAAAAAATAATTTACTTTTAAAAAATTGAAATTGAGATAAAATATAATAAATAAAAACTGAAATACAACTTCACAATACATAAAACAAATATTATTGAAGTATATTTTAGAGTACAAATCCAAAAATACATATATATATATATATATATATATATATATATATATAAAGGAAAAAAAATAGAAAAAAGTACTAATGACTATCCTGATGAACTCAGCTAAATAATGACCTATCATTTTGGACTTGATTTCCACCTGATTATAGGTCTTGCCATTATAAACATCAATAATGCTACCAATCATTTCAAGAACTATGATCATGTTGTGGAGGTACATTTTAACAAGTTCAGGTTTTTCACATGGTGGAGCCTCCCTTTTTTGCAAGAAATTAGAACTTTTTACTTCATTTCGGACTTAAGCAGTAACTTGTGCCAACCATTAAGAAAAATAGAGATTTGCTTAAATAAATACATTACATATGAAGACATTGTGCAAGGAACAAAAAGAGTATAGAAAGTATAAGTATTTTGTTGATAGACAACATAAATATTGAGTAATTACTTTGTTGTTTGTTCTAGATAAGCCTTTCAAGTTCCAGCCAAATACAACATCATTTCAACAACAATCAATTTACTAACATATTCTAAGCCATAATAGCATAACCAGTAATGAAGTAACCTTTACTACTTCTTCACAAACTAAAAATATAGAAGACTAAAGAAATTATGTAAACGGATCACCCATGTTCAATCAATGAATAAAAATAACGGGCCACAACTGAACAAAACCACTTGGACTGTTGATGCAAAATAGAAATATACAAGAGCTATAACCCTCAGATTTCAAGGAAAACTTATATAAAAGGATATGAAGGGACACAATGCACACCTAACAAGTGATATTACATTTTAAAACACTCATATTGTTACACTAAAAGAATTGCATAAATAAGACTATTAAGATAACATGGAAGCTGTCTATAAAAAAAGATAACATTACCAGACAAATGGACACATATAAACAAGGGGGAGGAGTATAGAAAGTGATAGGAACAAGGCAATAGAATTACAGAAAGCTAAAAGAAATGTATACCTCTCTGCATGCCTTCCCACAAAAGTAAGAGATTGAACCATTGGTATCAATAGAAATAATATCAAGTCTCTATGAGCATAACTTGTGATCTACAAAGAAATAGAAATTAAATTTCAAATATCATATCAAAATATAAGAATGAAAACTATTCATGGAACAAGTTTCAAATCAAAGAACAAAAAGGTGCATACATTTTTAGCAAGTATCCCACTCAAATAATCACATTAAAAAAAACAAACAAAATCTTCCTACCTTTACTCTATTCCCTAGAGCCATATTTAGATCTGCTGCAGCAACATCGGATTGAACATAATCTTGTAGCTTAGGAGTGCCAGATAACAGTGTCATACTAATAAAAGCAATAACTATGATATAGTGACCTTCTAATAGAAAAAAAGGTAGATTAGATCATATAACATAAAAGCAATCCTTGCAAACAAAAATAAAGCATCTCATTTGAGCATACCATTAAATTGACTAACATCTTGAAGCAGATTTATATAATATTTAAGCAGGGTAGTCATATTAGTTGGAAGTTGTCGTCCTTTATCCTAAAAATATATATGTAAGTAAAAAATCCAACCTCCACGCTCATTAATCATAACAAAAGAAAAATAAATCTTACCTCCATGTTCATTAATCAGAACGGCAATACAATATTTTTGTTTATGACAATACACATATGTTCTGCATTTCATTATCCTAGTTTGGCCTTTAAAATAAAAATGCATCTTAGTCAAACTACAAATACATTGTACAAGTTTGAAAGTAGCTTTAGAAACAATGTATTTGTAAAACAAAGGCCAAAGTGAAAGTGCATGAGCATTAAAACTTGTATCGATCGAACAATGCAAACAGAATTGTTAATATAAATATTTACATAATACTAGTAAAAGACTCAATCAGATTAGCAAGGCTCATTGCCAAAGCAAAATAGAGCATATGAGCTGTAAAATGCAAAATTGAAAAAAACCATACATCCATCATGGTTGTGCTACCAAATATATGAGAGAATATTCTAATTAAATATCTTTGGCTACACCCATACAAATAATTAATTATTTTAGAAAAATATAAAGAAAAACAAAAACTAAATGAAATAAACCAAGAAGCATGCCCAAAAAAAGGTACTGCCATTGAAAAATAAGACAAGAAAAATCTAGTTGAAACATGATAAAAGTAGAAGAGGTATACAAATGTCAAAGCAACTTGTACAAGATTTTACAAATAATTTTTCAGATAGTTGTTAATTTTTATATTCTTGAATAATGTAGGATAATGAATTTATAGTAAGTATACTAAGAAAATGTGAGATGGGACAATTATAAGAAGATGCAGAGGAAGCTTACAAGCAGATAAGGATTCCATGCCAAATTCTTCGTATCCGAAAATGTTGATTTAGCCATTCTAGTGGGAGGTCCAAGAAAATTTTCACAGACTTCTCTCAAATGAGACTTATCTGCTTCTCTGCAATCAATGTTTTCCATTTATACTTTTTTTTGGGGTTAACTTTATCATACGAATATATATCTCAACTGCCTAATACTTTCCTGAGGAACTCCTTGAATATGCTTTGCATACATGACACATGCATCAATAGATAATTAAAAGCAGTGCTCAGACAAAAACCTTGCTAATAAATGAATGTAGGATAGAAGGCACTGGAGATATTCATTTGGAGACTTCAAAGCCAAAGAGGATGCCAAATGAGCCACCAAATGAGCCCATGTCTGCAGTCCATCATTTGTCATCCTGCTACAAGAAACAGGTTAAACTCTACGAGCAAGTTATTTTAACTATGATGAAGTTGAAACCTAATATCCTTAAGCAAAAAACACCTTTAAGTTAAACTAGAATTTTGCAATAAATTAGCAAAAATAATGAATTGCGACAATTTTAAAAATCAAAGGTCAATCAAACAAATAGGACAAAGAAACAAACAAATTCATTTGATATCAAATTGTTTACGAAATAAATTCTACAAAGAGTAGCAGTGCAATAAAATTTTAGCAAGTGTTTTGAGAATCTGCATAACCATTTCTAGTGAGAATGTTGAGCCACAAAACCTAAAATCTCTTTAAAAAATCCAGAAAAAAATTTGAATTGATGAATACCTGCTCTAACCTAGCTTCTTAGTAATTAATTATACTGATTAGTCTCGGTTGTGATTTAAGGTTCAAAACAAGTCTTCCTCCATTCATGAAACTTCGGCCTCCCCTTCAATCCAACAAGAAAAACACAATACACAAGACACATAGGCCTCATGCAATGTAAGATGAGAGAAATAGATGGACAGTAGGAGAAAAATCAAGAAAACGCATGGAAAATAAGAGCTTGAGATTTTGAATTATTTTATTTAATTGATTGATTTTTTTAAATTTTTTTATAAATTGTTTTTTCCAAATATGCTTTTGGAAAAAACATATATTTTTCTCCTTCTACTAAAAGCAGTTTTCAAAACTCAAAAAAATTAAAAATATAAATTCTTTTTCGAAAAGCATTTTTTCGAAACTCAATATCAAACATGGTCTAAGTAGACATGAATGGCTTCCTTAGCATATGATGTGCTCAAATTAAATACTCGCAAGTATACGAGTTAATCGTAGAACGACAAGATACCCCCGATATCGATCTCTCAAGAAACGATTCAGTTTAACTCCTAATTACCTTGAATTGCCAATAGAGATACAATAATTCAACTTAACATTCTATTCAGTTTTGATGGTGTGAAGATTAAATTAATGAATATTGAAACAATTTTATTAACTAAGAGACAAGTAAACTTGATTGAATTACTTATGAGACTTAATTAGGTATTTAGTTCACATATTAGTCGTAATCCCTATCCCCCAGTTTAACTAAGCACAATGAATTAAAATTCCTACAACTCTCGCCTTAAATCGCTAACTATCCAAGCTAATGGCATAATTAATGTTCAATCCAATTTTTAGGACAAGTTAGAGATGGTTCGTCTAATAACTCACCCTTAAGATATCAATTCTAAATCAAATGGATAGTGGCTAATCATACATTCAACTTAAAACTTTACAAGTATAATTAAAGATGAAAAGAATCAAATATCATTAAAAACTAAAGAAAAAGTTCATACATTCTAATCGCTACTAAATACCTAACAAAAACTTTAGTTAAGCATGTCTTTAACTATTGTCAAGTTAATTCCAAAGCTAAAACTAAACATGCTACAACAAAAAAGAAGAATAAAATGGAAATAAAAACCCCCTGAAACTGATTTGCTTGAATCTCTCTTGGATAGTTGGTCCCCAATTCTCAAAAGCTCCAAGCTTGACAACTTTAATAGTGAATATCCTCCAATCGTAGTCCACACTGCTGAAACAAGATAGAATGACTTTCAATACCTCTTCCGCCTCCTAAATCTCAGAAGTAAATAATGCCAAAGTGAAAGGATTTTAGAGCCCCCCAATCTAAGCCCTAAAAATATCTTTAAACCCTTAGAAATTTAAGACGATTTCTTTTCTAATTAGGACTCTCTTTCCTAACTTAAAAGATAATAAATATTTACAAACTTTAATCCCTAGCCAATCAAAATTGGAACTTTTAAAATGGACCCACACTTCAGCATTTGAAAGTCCCACAAGCAGATGGCTTCAAAATTTCCAGAAAACGACACTGCCATGTGGAATCCACACGCCAGTGTTGATTGGTTGTGCCTTTCTTTAAGTCAGCATACATAGTCTCATATGGATCCACACTCCTTTGTTAGAAGATCTTCCCGTGTGGATCCACATGCCCAAGCTTTAAATCCACACGCCAATGTTGATCTACATATCTGCGCCAGAAATGTGACAGTGTCAATCCACACTCCCATGTAGATGGCTTTCCACCAAAATGCTCAAATCCTCCAATTAAAGCAAAACTTTTCATTTCTCCTCCATTTTTCCTAAATCAAAAGATAACAATAAATTACACAATTTTCCAACAATTGACACAAATCAAATATTTAAAAACACATAATCTAATCTAGAAAATACTATAAAATATGAATTAATCAGCATATAACCAAAGCAAAGATCTTGTAGTGGTGGAGTTCACTCTTACAGTGGCAGGCAGAGAGGGAGAAGGGATCAAAAGAGAGAGGGAGAGCGAGCTGTTAGAGAGAGAGAAAGTAGAGATAGGGCGGGAACGGTGTGAATTTAACTAGTACATTTTTTTAGGGTTGCAGCAATAAAGGGCAAAGGAAAAAGGAGGGATAGAGAATGGGGTCGCTTTAATTAAAGATTTAGCAACAGATTAGCAACAACTTAATCTGCCACTAAATAAACATCAAACTGCCACCACATTTAGCGACGGATAATGGTCTGTCGCTACCATATATGTCGCTAATCTATCGCCTCCTAATGTTAAATATAACCAAACTAAGAATTGTATATCTTATATCTGTCAACAATCTCTCGCAAATCCATCACTAAGAGCGACATATTAAATTCGTAGCTAAATATCCATCGCTGTTTCTATTCAAATTGCAATCTTCATTTCTGTTCATGTCAATTATATGAAACTTTAAAAGAAAAAATAAATATATAAAATATTAGATAACTATTAATTGCCATTTAAAAAGAGCAAATAAGTATTATGAGAAATCAAAATTGTTCATATAGGGGTTATGTAAAACCTTTTATATTGCAGTTATTGGCATAATTAAATATATTAATACAGTGATTTGCATTAAAAAAAAACTCCTAAATTGACTATGCCACATTTTTAACCAAGCCCAATAACACACCACTCCGAGTCATACAACAACAAATAAATAGAGAAATCATTATTTATCTATGAAATTTAATATATTGTATTGGTACTCTTCTAATGTTTGTAAATTATAAAATTTACTCTCTGTTTTATCATATTATACTAATACATCATCATGTTAAATTTTTTATAAGAATAATATTATATTGTGGTGAAATAACCAATAGAAAAACACTGTTTACCCCATAAATTTTGATATATTGTAATAATACTCCTCCAAGTTTGATATATTGTATTAGTTTTTCTTGAAATTTTATATATTATACTAATACCCCCTAAATTTAATATATTGTACTTATACTCTCTTGAAATTTGATATGTTGTATTACTATCCTCCGAACAAAAAAAAAATTTCTGTCTAATATAAATACCTTAAAATTTAACAGAATAATTATTTAGTTTAATAGAAATAAAATAAATAGAACAAATTATATAATTTTTGAATTTCAGGAAGCACTAGTACAATATGTTAAACCTCTCCTAAATAAAATCAAAATATTGTTGCAATAAATTACACATGAAGAATTGTTCCAACTAAAGTGATTTGCAGAACAAAATATAGGTCTTATTTGACATTCTGTTTGAAAATTGAAAAAAAAATAATTTGGGAGTTAAAAACTTTTTTTTTAGAAAAAAAAAGATAAATAAAATAGTTATTTTTCTCATAAATAAGTTTGAGAACCTACTTTTTAGATACCCAACAACAATTTGAAAAAATTAGCTATATATTTTCTTTGATTTATCATTTTCAAATTAATTTTAGATTTCAAATCGAATCAAA
>CATIWF010187489.1:0-18010 GCA_949630135.1 Balakata baccata
TTATAGGAATACACAGATAGGTGAATAGGGTGGCTTAAGCTCGGAGAGCACCCCTATTCACAACCCATTATCTAGTTAGTCTGGTTTTTGAGTAAATGGGCTATTGGCTAATTAAATAAGTTGAATAAATATAAATGACTACTTGTTACATGATTATTAAATGATTACATGATTTTGGGAATATATATATATATATATATATATGCATGCTTGTAGTATTTTAAATGTATATTTTATACATGTTGAACATTATTTTGGCATTAGCATAAGTATACATGTGATATGTCATCTCATGGTTGTATGAATTTATATGCATATATGTACCACTAAGCATTAGGTTGCTTAGTTTGGAGCCGGTAGATAGAGAAAGTTGACTGAAGGAAGAAAGCTCATTAGAGACCATAGTGCAGGCCTTTGGGGTCGGTGATATCATGACATTTTTATTTTTGTCATATGGGATATGGGTTGTTGGTTTTGTACGTGTCTATTAGATTAATGAATATGTATTTATATATGATACAATTTTGTAAACATCAGGCCAGTTTAGCCTAAACTGGATTTATTTTATTGGATGAATGATAGTTTTATGCATGATATAAGATATGGACTAATATGTTAAAATGGTAACATGGAAATTATTTGTATGAAAGGATGTTAAGAGATAATAATGTAAGGAAAAGAAAAAGTTTTGAATTTTCACAAGTTTTCAATAACGGAAAGTCTATAACACCTGCTTATATAATTGGGTTAATTTTAATTATATGAGAGGGTGTTACAATTATGCTTTAAGTAAAGAAGAATATAATGGAATTAAGCATTTGAGGTCCACAAAAGAAATTTGGAATGCTCTAAGAACAAAGCATGAAGGAACCAATCAAGTTAGAAGCAAGAAGCTCCAAATGCTTTGTAGGGACTATGAGTTATTTGATATGAAGCCCAATGAAAAGGTGAGTGACATGTATAGTAGGCTTATCAAACTCATCAACTCTATGAGAAAGCTTGGCAAGAATTACACTCTTGAAGAAATCAACAACAAAATCCTTGTGAGTTTGCCTAAAAGATAATGGGAAGCTAGAATTTCCTCAATTGAAGAATCTAATGATCTTTCAAAGCTTCCTACGAATGAGTTATTGGAAAAGCTTCTCACTCATGAGATCAAAATGTCTCAAATGAATGAAGATGAGAAGACAAAGAAAGACAAGGGAATTGCTCTCAAGGCTAGCAAGGAGGCAAGTGAGAGTGATTCAAGTAATGATGACTTGGCTATGATTTCTAGAAAATTCAAGAACTTCATCATGAAAAAGAAGAGGGAGAAGGCCTTCAAGAAGTAAGATTCAAGCAGGAAGATCATCTTATTTGCTAAGAGTACAACAAACCCGGACACATTAAATCTGAGTGCCCAAGATTGAAGAAGTCCTACAAGAAAGACAAGAAGAACAAGAGGAAAGCTTTCAAAGCTAATTGGGATGACTCAAGTGACTTTAGTGATGGAGAATCGGGTGATGAATTTCCCAACCTTTGCTTCATGCTAATTGAAGAGCCTTTCACCAATGAGATAACTCAAGAACTTGATCTTATTCCTAATGATGATGAGTTGATGCATGTTATTGAAAAACTCATGCATAAATGTGAAAAATATTCTTTTAAAATTAATTCACTTAAACAGGTAGTCAAAACTCTAGAAGGAGAGCTTGAGAAATCAAGAACTTCTAATGAAGAGTTAACTAAATCTTTAGATGAATGCAATTCTACTAAGGATAAGGTTTAAAATGATCATGCCAAATTTGTTGAGAAGAATGCATCATTAGAAAAAGAAGTGAGTAGTCTTAAGAATTTTATTTCTAGATTCAATAAGGGGAAGGAAATCCTTGGTGGGATGATAGCTATTAATTCCACCCCTTCTCAATCTAAAAATGGAATTGGGTTTGGCAATTGGCATGGTAGTACTTTAAAAACCAAAAGTCTAAGTGTGCCTATCACTAAGACTTATAATGAACCAGTTTGAGAACCAAACGACCTAAGAGGTTCAATGGCAACAAAGCCAATGGCCTAAGAGCCAAAGGCAATAAAGGACCTCCTCCTAGGAGACATCATCATGCCCCTTCACACAGTTTTTCATGGTTTTCAAAGGAAGGGACATGCACATCACGCTACATGCCATTATTGTGGTGTACATGGATATATTAATATAAGATGTTTGATAAGGAAGGCTCATTTATATCCTTCTAATGCTAAGCCCCAAGGACCCAAGTATATTTAGGTACCTAAACTTGAATGATTTTTTATTTTTATAGGTATGCTTGAAATCCACCATGAATGAACACAAGTGGTATCTAGATAGTAGATGTTCAAGGCACATGACTGGGAATGCCAACCTATATACTCATTTAGAGATGAAAAAAGGTGGCAATGTAACTTTTGGAGACAATACCAAAGGTAAGATTATTAGCATTGGTCAATTTAGTAGGAAAGGCTCAACTTTTATTGAGGATGTTCTTTTGGTTTGTGGGTTGAAACACAATTTGCTTAGTATTAATCAATTGTGTGATAAGGGACATAGTGTAACCTTTGAACATTCAAAATGCTTTGTAACCCAAATTTCGGATAGCAAAGTTATTTTTAATGGTGAAACGATTAACAATGTATACACAATTGATCTAACATCTTTAGCTAATCAAGATGTTGAGTGTTTTGTAGCCATTAAGGATAACATTTAGGTTTGGCATAGAAGGCTTGGATATGCTAGCATGGAGCTCATTGGAGATCTAAGCAAGGATGAACTAGTCATTGGCTTACCCAAAGTCAAATTCCAAAAGGACAAGATTTGTAAAGCATGCCAGATGAGAAAACAAGTAAAAAGCTCCTTTAGATTAAAGAACAAGGTAAGTACTACTAGACCCCTTCAATTATTGCATATGGATTTGTTTAGACCCTGTAAAGTTGCTAGCCTTAGTGGAATGCACTATGCATATGTGATTGTCGATTATTACTCTAGATTTGCTTGGGTATCCTTTCTTGCTCACAAGGATGATAGTTTTAATGCTTTTAAAATTCTTGCAAAACATATTCAAAATGAAAAACATTCTAAGCTCTCTTCTATTAGGAGTGATCATGGAAAAGAATTTGAAAATGATTCTTTTAAGTTCTTTTAATTCGAAATTGGCATTAATTATAACTTTTCTTCTCCTAAAACACCTCAACAAAATGGGATTGTTGAAAGGAAGAATAGGACATTGGTTGAGATGACTAGAACTATGCTCAATGAGTATAATCTTACTAAGTACTTTTGGGCGTAAGCCATCAATACTGCTTGCTTCATTTTAAATAGAGTTTTCATAAGACCTTTGTTAAACAAAACTTCTTATGAGCTATGGAATGGTAGAAAGCCTAAGATTTCATATCTAAGAGTTTTTGGATTCAAGTGCTTTATATTGAATACCAAGGATAATCTTAGAAAGTTTAATGCTAGAACGATGAAGATATCTTCTTAGGCTATGCAAACTCTAGCAAGTCTTATAGAGTCTTTAACAAAAGAACCTTAGTCGTTGAAGAATCTATGCATGTTGTATTTGATGAATTTAATCCCTTTGAGCCAAGAAGGGTAGTTATTATTGATGATATATAGGTTTATTTGAAGAGTCAACTCAACAACAAGAAACCAATGATCAAAGTCAACCTCCAAATGCATGTCAAGAAATTGTGGTAGTTGATTGTCCTAAAGATAAAGTTGAAGATGCATCAATGATGCCTCAAATTCAACATCATAAAGGTCTACCTAAGGAGTGCCAATTCAAGAAAGACCATCTTAGAGACCTTATCAATGGTGAACCATCAAAAGGGGTAACTACTAGATACACTCTTAAGCATCTTAATAGTCTATCCTTTATCTCTCAAATTAAACATAAACATATTGATGATGCTTTGTGTGATGAGAGTTAGGTTCTTGCCATGCAAGAAGAACTCAACCAATTTGAGAGAAACAAAGTATGGTTTTTAGTCCCTACACCTAAGAATTATCCTATTATTTGCACTAAGTAAGTATTCAGAAACAAACTTGATGAAAGTGGTGTCATTACTAGGAATAAGGCAAGGTTAGTGGCTAAAGGCTATAACCAAGAAGAAGGAATAGACTATGATGAGACCTTTGCCCCGTTGCAAGGTTGGAAGCTATTAGAATGTTGCTTGCATTTGCATCATACATGGATTTTAAGTTATATCAAATGGATTTTAAAAGTGCTTTTCCTAATGGTTATATTGAAGAGGAAGTTTATGTTGAGCAACCTCTAGGTTTTGAGCAACATAATCTTCCAAATCATGTTTTTAAACTTACCAAAGCTTTATATGGCTTAAAAGCAAGCCCCTAGAGCTTGGTATGAAAGGTTAAGTAATTTTCTTTTACAAGGTTTTTCAAAAGGCAAGGTTGTTACAACTCTTTTTATTAAAAGGCATGAGCATAACATTCTCATTATGTAAATCTATGTGGTTGATATTATATTTGGTACTACTAATGAGTGCTTATGTGAAGAGATCTCTAAGTATACAAAGTGAGTTTGAGATAAGCATGATGGGGGAGCTTAAGTTCTTTCTTGGACTCTAAATCAAACAATGTCCGAATGGGATCTTCATCAATCAAGAGAAGTACACCAAGGATTTGCTCAAAAGGTTCGGGATGGATGGAGCTAAGGCAAGCAAGATTCCTATGAGCACCACCATCAAACTTGACAAAGATGAGAATGGCAAACAAGTTGATGAAAAGAAATATTGAGATAGGATCGGTAGACTTCTTTTTCTTACCGCAAGTAGACCTAATATTATATATGTTGTATGCTAATGTGCTCATTTTCAATCTTATCCTAGAGAGTCTCAATTGCATGATGTTAAAAAGATATTAAAGTATTTGGTTGGCACACAACATTTAGGTTTATGGTATCCTAAGTGCATGTCATTTGATCTTATGGCTTATTCGGATGCAGATTATGCCAAAAGTGTTCTTGATAGAAAAAGCATTTCAAGTACTTGTCAATTTTTAAGAAACTCCCTTATGTCTTGGTTTAGTGAGAAACAAAATTCTGTGACATTATCCACCACCAAAGCCAAATATGTTGTCACCAGTTGTTGTACTCAAGTATTAGTGATAAAACAACAACTTAAAGATTTTGGATTGGATATTAATAACATTCCAATTACATGTGATAATACGAGTACTATTAATCTTTCTAAAAATCCAATTCAACATTCAAAAAGCAAACATATAGATATTAGACATCATTTCTTGCATAATCATGTGAACAAAGGTGGTATTGTGCTTGAATTTGTTGATACAACTAACCAACTTGCTGATATTTTCGCAAAACCTCTATGTGCGAAGGGACTGAATTTTATTAAAAGAGAAATTGGTATGTTGGATAGTAATTTTTTGCGATGTCTATTTGATCATTCATTATGTGAACCTTGAGTGAACTATATGTTCTTTGATGATCTTGATATCTCTTATATATGCTGCATTTAATCAAGGTTACATATAAACTCATTATCTAAAATTGACTTTTAAGTACTCCTATGTCCCTTGACACCCCTTTTTTTTTTCTCCTTTTGTTTGCCATGGTTTATTTTCTTGATGTTCACAACCTAATTCCCACTTGATTTCACTGTTTTTGCTCCTGACTCTGCAAGAGTCACATGCGTGACCATAAGAGTCATGACCGTGACTCATTCAGTTTTGGCAAATAGAAGCATTGCCAACCAAAGTCACAGGTGGAGTCACTCTCAGACTCTTTCCCCAGCCGTGACCTTCAACAATCACGAGCATCGCTCAATTAGTCATGGT
The DNA here is from genome assembly GCA_949630135.1 of Balakata baccata. Classification (NCBI taxonomy): domain Eukaryota; kingdom Viridiplantae; phylum Streptophyta; class Magnoliopsida; order Malpighiales; family Euphorbiaceae; genus Balakata; species Balakata baccata. Next base: position 5,828 of record CATIWF010187489.1, read on the forward strand.
CATGATTGTTCTAGAATATCGCCTTTTTAAACTTCTCGTAGCTTTCCCTCTCCTCCAAGTATATTTTTGTTGTTGTTTTTATTGGTGCCAAAATGGGGAGAAATGGCAATTATGGCTATTTGATTTACTGTACTTGTTAACATTTTATTATGGCTTTCTAATTTCCTTTTTCTTTATTGATATGTCAAATGTGTTATGCTTTGATTTGTTTTTGATATGTCAATTGTTTTGATGCTCTATGAAATCATCTTATATGTCATATTCATGTTGATGTTATTCATATGCATTCTTTGAGGGGGAGTTTCCTTTCCTCCAAATGCTATATTGCATAATTATTTATCACCATAAAAAATGAAGAGATTGCTAAACCTTGAGGGGTGTTTCCATAATTTTGATGATCACAAACAATTAGGCAATAGTAATCTAACTAATTCAATTGTTTAAGTATGATTAGGACTTCTCTTAATTGAAAAACAAACAAATTTCATCAAATACTCTTTAAAGATTGATTTCTGACACAAGCCAAGCTCAATATAATCAAATATTCAGTCAATTAATTAAGTTTGGAAGCATTCACAACTGAAAATCACACTTTCAATCACTTTCAATCAAATAGTCATACCCGTAACTCATTACTATCACGCCTATGGTTTTGTGCCAAAAAACTATCCAGAAGGTTTCCCAACTTGGGTCACACCCTGAATCACGACCAAATGAAGTGTTACAGTCTTTACTCAAAAAGTCATGCCCTTGACTTTGTACCAAAAACCATCCATAAGGGTTTCCAACCTGGGTCACACCCTAAATTACAACTAAGAAAAATGTCATGCCCATTACTCAATAAGTCACGCCTATGACTATCGAATGCGAGACTTTTTATTCAAAGCCACAGTAACAGTCATGCCCGTGATAGTTACCAGTCACACCCGTGACTCATTGCATTAATTACAGTAGACTTCATTTTATAGGTAGGTCAACAGAAATATTTGCATTATAAGAAGCTCCAACGGCTTCAACTCTCTAAGGAAGTATGAAAGGGTGTTATTTATGCCTTTCACAAGGAAGAGAACAATTTTATGAGCAATTAATTCCTTATTACCTTGAGCTTTAAATTTTTCAAGCTACCATTCTCAGTTTTCTTCTTTGTAATATCTGAAGCTTGAGTGTTCTTGAGCTTCTAGGCTGTTGAGCGTTAGAATTCCTGCAATTAATCATTCAATAGGCATCTTGAGTGAGTTGGATTGGGAATTTGATACTCATTGTAAGAGTTTAAGTGTGAGCCTAGAGTTTAAAATACTTTGATAGTTTGTTTAAGCTTATAAAAGTTTAATCTACACATTGAAGTAGATTGATTGATAGTTGATTAAAACTCTCAACTGAAGTTGGAGAGAGTAGTAGGTTAAGAAGACCAAACCTCTATAAATTGATTGTGTTCTCTCGCTCAATTTTTTGCTAAAAATTTCAATTACTTTCTCCCGGCCCAAGTACATATGGTATTTCACAATGTCATATTGCTATCTGTTTTCCAAAAAACAGTAGCATCTAATATATTTTATTTATATTTTAAATTTATATTTCAAATATTTAATATATTATAATTTGTAATATAAATTTTATACAAATATTATCTTTTTTATTTTACTTTATTATTTTGTTTATATTATTATTATTATTATTATTATTATTATTATTTGTATAATGAATATAAATTAATATTTATATTATAATTATAATATATTAAATATATTAAATACTTAAAATTTAAAATACAATCTAATAAATAAATTATAGATTTAAAATCTAAATTATTAAATTAATACTAATTAAATTATTATATTTAAATCTGATGTAACTGTTTTTCTAAAAAAGAGTCGCATATCATATTTACCTATTTAAATTTATAAAATATATTACATCAATAAAATGATGTCGTATCAATTGTAGAGCGGATGTGACTGTTTTACTCTAAAATAATCACATCCAATCAATAAGCTAAGAATGTTTTCTAAAAAATAATCACATTTGATATATTTTATATTTTAAATTTATATTTCAAATATTTAAAATATTATAATTTATAATATAAATTAATACAAATAATAATTATTATCTTTTTTATTTTACTTTATTATTTTGTTTATATTATTATTATTTATAGATATTATTATTATTTGTATAATAAATATAAATTAATATTTATGTTATAAATATAATATATTAAATATTTGAAATATAAATATACAATCTAATAAATAAAATCTAAATTTAAAATCTAAATTATTAAATTAATGCTAATTAAATTTGTACATTTAGGTTTAATGTGACTGCTTCCTAAAACACAGTCATATATGATATTTATCTATTTAAATTTATTAAATTAGTATTACATTTAGGTCAGATGTGACTGTTTCTACCAAACATACTTATTTAAGCCATATTAAATACGTTTATTTTGTAGAACAGTCACATCTGACTTGTCTGATATGTCTATTTTTTTTCAAATGAGTCACATTTGATCTAAATATTTATTATTTTATTTATAAAAATATTATCGCGTTGATTTTATATGTCTATTTTGTTTAAATTAGACATATCTGACATTAGCCTAAAGTATATTTTGTACTAATATCACTTATATTAACACTTGTTACAACTTTATGTCATTTATATATATCCATAAATACTATCTTATTTAAATTGCTATACATATATACTATCTTATTTCAAGTTAATTTTTAGACTCTAAATTGCAGGCATATTTAACTATCAATCTCAAACCAACATGTGGCACATTTTTTAGCTCAATTGAAAATTTATTTTTTTATTTTTATAAAAGAATAAATTGTATTAAAAATCACTTTTTATGCTAAAAAATTAATTAATTTTTTATAATAATAATATTTGTTTTATTAATAAAAAATTAATCGCAACCCTAATCCTCCTTCTTCGTCTTCTTTTTCCTCGAATCGTGCTTGTTGGAAAGCCTCCTCAAAAATATTATCCATGAAAATTACGACATAAAATTGAATGTAAAATCCAAAAATACAGTTCCTGAGAAAATATTAGCAGCTTAATAAACTTTTTCAATTTTAGGACTTGTATCGCTGCCACCAGCCGCGACACATCCTTGTCCATTCCACTACCCATGTCCCGCAGCAACCCCCTGGTACATCTTGGCTGTGATGGGGTTGCAGATACTCTCAACCTCCTACATTTTGTTCTCAAACTCATCTGCCTCGGATAGCTGGTTGGCAACCAACTAATCATTGGCTTGTACAGTCGCGTTAGCGATCTTCTTTCCATAATTAGCTACTAATTTTGAACTTATTTAATTTATTGTTGTCAAAGGGAGATTGGTAAATTAGTGTCAACAGTATTAGAATAAGTAGAAGAATTAGAATTAGGGCTACGATTATGGGAGTGAATTAGGTGGTGAATGTGTTGGGGTTAGGGTTTTTGGGTGCTGGCCCTGCTGGGAAGAGGAGAGATTTGGGGAAGAAGAAAAAGGAGGTGTAAAATTTTATAAAAATTTAATTTATTTATTTTGAAAAACTAATTTTATTATTTCTAAAAAATTAATGAATTTTTTATTATAAAAAAAAATTTTAAATATAATATATTATTTTATAAAAATGAAAAGAGAATAACTTTTCGTTTAAACTTTACATATATTTGATTAATAACTGAGTTAATTCAATAATTTTTATAAAAAAGAACAAACGGTCAAAATAATTTAGAACTTTATTAATACTGGATTAAAATATAAAATTTTTTAATTATACTGAATTAAAGTTTCATTTCAAGTATAACTCATATTTTTAAATATAATTCAACAACTAATTTAACCTTTTGTCCAATAATATTGAAATTTTTACTTTGAATTACAAAAAAAAAACAAAAAAAAAGATAGCTGTATTAATCAGATCAAATATGCTAATTCCAAAAAATCTCTTTTTTTTTTTTTTAATTAGAAAAGAGGTAACAAGCCTAAACATCATGCAATTTAACTAATAAATCTCCTTTGAACATGCAATACAACAGTAATTTGATTAACTTCACCTCATTCAAATTCGATTTTGGACCTCTGAATCCATAACTGCATCAATTTTGCATTTTTTTTTAACCTTCATAAAACAAGAATAAAAAATAAAATTAGATTAAAAAAAGTACAAAAGAATAGAACTACAATTTAATTGGTCAAGGGGAGAAGTTATGTTCCTATCCTAGTCCCTTGTCTTGCAGTAAAAACGAGTTGTACTGTGCCTATACTTGAATTGCTAGCTCCACCTACACTTTACATTTTGTCAATTCACATTTGAAATTTTTTGAAAATGGCCATAATTAATTCAAATTAATAAGTGTATATAATAATCGAATTTGATTAAATTTGATTAATGCTTGATTTATTTAGCAATGAATTATATTTTTCTGGGTTAATTTCATTTATGATTATTAAATTTTATTTTTATTGCAGTAAAATTATAAAACTTTTTTTAAACAAAAAATTGCTAAACTATATTTTCATTTAACTAAAATTACTCCTGACAATTTTTTGGTGATACATCAGTTGTCACGTCAGATTTTTGGTGATATATCAGCCACTATATTAAATTTTCAGTAATACGTCAGTTGCCATATCAAATTTTCAGCTACTCGTATGGAAAAATTTGTCAAAAGTAATTTTAAAGAAATGAAACCAATTTAGTGACTTTTTTAAAATGAAAAAAAGTTTAGTGATTTTACTATAATAAGAGCAAAGTTCAGTGATTGTGAATGAAATTAATCTGAATTTTCTGGAGTTATTGTGGCAGTAAATAATATGCATATGTACTAATTAAATCGTCAAATTAAGGTATATAATGTAATATATGGATATATAAATTTGGAAGTTTGGATTGAGGGAAGTGATATGAAAGAAAGGCAATTGGTTCATAGGAGAATCTTAAAATGGAATCTAGCTGAAAGATGAGTTACAGGTTTTTTGACATCATTTTCGTATTGAAAGTATATATAGTACTCAACTGTGAAGAAAACTCAAAGGAATATGAAGATGAATAGATGACTTCAATCCCATAATCATACGTATGAGTTGTATCATTGATGACTTGATGAGAATATATCATCTACTGCGGGCCGGGGGATAGTTTCCCTGTTTAATTTACCTAGTAATTCTTCTTTTTTTAATATATATATATAGTATAATTCAATCATCCGTATATACTTGTTATAGGGTAAAAATTTATAAGAACATCTTAAAGAACAAAGACTTCTTGGCATTGAATGTACCAAATAAGTATCTTGAAACTCTTATTTATGCCTTAAACTCTTAATTTCTAAACTCATAAGAAAAATTGAAGTAGGATGAAAAAAATTTCTAAATTATCTATTTTAGATCTAATGATAAAAAAATTGTAAATATACATATTTTATCAATTTCCTTTGGTTCTAGTAGTTTTAATCTAATCTCATAAATTTTAACATAAATTATTATTTTCTAATAATTTTATTCAATTTTAAAAAAATATTTTTCAATATTTTTAAAAATTCTTTAATTGTGACAAATTAACATAAATATTTAAGATATATATATAATAAAATAAAATATTTTATCAATAAAATATACGTACTTCTTTTATTTTTATACTGCCTAAGAATCAAATATATAATTAAACAGGAGCAAGAGAATGACTGATTCCAATTCCCGAAGTTTTTTTTTTTATTTACTAACTAAACACTAAGTCCTTGTTTGGTATTGAGTTTCAGAAAAGTATTTTTCAGAAAAGTATTTTTCAGAAAAAATTTTATATTTTTAATTTTTTTTTTTAGATTTGAAAACTATTTTTGGTAGAAGTAGGTAAATAAATATTTTTTCTAAAAGTATTGTACAAAAAATTAAAAAAATCAATTAATTAAATAAAAAAAATTCAAAATCTAATTTGAACCCAAACACCCCTTAAGAATAGAATCACTCTCTCCCATTTTCAATTCTTGAATGCTCTTTACCGAACTAAACGCCCCCAAAGTATCAATTAAGCATATTCTAGTTTGTAGTTAATTTTTAGTCCTTTCATATATTAGTATGAATACTTCATAAACGATCATTATTTGAGGTAATATATTTGTATAAAGAGTATAGAGATATTATTGTGGTGTACATGTAACTATGAGAAATGGATATGACAGACAATGAATTTTAGCTTGATTAACAGCTTCTTAAAGAAGTTACTTCTATCTGTTCCTATCTTATAACTTGTCCTATCCAATTTGGTATCAGACCAAATAACAAAAGAACAAAAGAAAAGACAACGTAAGGAAATGAAAAATTCTGCTTTTCTTTAGGTAAACCATAAATGACCAAATGGTTAGGCGGACACATAATGTTTTTTTCCTATTTCTTTTTTCTTATTCAAGTAGAATTTAGTGCAAAGTCCCATTATTTGCATTATCTATACAAACGGCACTACCATCAAATTTAGCTTTTTCCCAAAAGTTTTCTCCACTCTTTTTTGATTTGGTTGTAAACATGCTCAAGGGAAAGTGTACATATTACATTTATTTGACTTTAATCCTTAATGACACTCAAAAGACATGGCAATGATGAAAACATAGAAACCCATATATGTGATATATGCATATGGGGCAAACATATACACAAATGGTTGAACAAGATTAATCATAATTCATAATAATTATAAATATAAATAAGTAAAAATGTGGTATTATGAGGTTTATGTATATTTGGCTTATGGTAATATACAATGAAGCATCAAATCAAGGGCCCCTCCAATATTGGCATCGACAGGAATTAAAATGGTTATCAAAGACTTTATGGGCTTTCTAATCAAATCATAACAGAAAGTTTAAATAATAATGCCATCCACAAAGCTATCTAGTTTTTATCATTTAGATGGAAGAGAGACGTCTTTAATTCAATATCTGTTACCAAAAACTACTTCAAATAACAGAAACAAAATGAGATAAAAATAAAAATATAATTTAATAAATTTAGCAGTTTCCTGTTTGGCCATAATATCTAGCTAGAGTGCACAACCTAGACACAAGAGACATGTCACACCAAGCGTGAAATGGGAGTAGAAGTTTACACTTTCAAAATAGTCACTTGCTTTGCTCATCAGCTTAATTAGTGCAAACCAGCCTTTCACTTTCATCTTTTCCCAATCTCTTCATTGATATTAATTGATTATACAGTCAGATATTACTATGAGGATGCTTGATTAAGGCAGTTTGATGATAGCTATTGTATCCACTGCCTACCTTGAAAGTATTTGTGAAATATATGAATTAGTAATTAATATGTAGCTGATATTAATTCTAAAAATTTTATCTTACAGTTTTTATAATTTGATAGATTATTTGATTTTTTTTTTCCATTTAGACTATACATTGCCATTTTAAAATTTGTTGGTTACAATGTAGTTGTATTGTCCAATTAATATTTTGAATAATAAATTTTTTATAATATCAAAATGTAATAAAGATATATTAAAATGTTATAAATAATAAGTAAATTAATAATAATATTGATTATTATATCACAAAAAAATATAAAAAACTTATATTTTAACAAATATATATATATATATATGTATATATATATATATATATATATATTACTTAACGTATTATAAGCATAAATTATAATACAAATGAATAATAGTTTTGATGGTTATTTTAACATATGTAAACAACTAATAATTTTTTTTATCAAGTACTTATATTATTTTGGTAATAAGCCATTTTTTTTGTACAAGTATTTTGGTAATAAGATATTCATCACTACCTCAAACTCTAAATCAAATAGACCCTACATAAAATTTTTATTAGTTTACACATTATATTGACTTGATCACTTTGTTAATTTAAATAAAGATAAATAGATTTAGAAAAAAAAACATATTTATATATTAATTATTATATGGACCATGGCATATTGCATCTTTGTTGAAGCTAAAGGTTGTGAACTGACGTTCTGTTCCAGGTATTCCAGCAGTGAGCCATATAAATTGTAATGGTGCACTCTAGCTAATGAGGTCATTATATTTAGGTCCACATAGGAATGGTTATGCTCTTGGAAATTATATGCCATGCACAAAGATATTTTACAAAAGCAAAGGCCCTCACCTTGAAAATTCAATTAGAAAACCAACTAATTAGTTCGCAAAGAAGAATTTCCTGGAAAGAGCCCTCAAAAATTCATATTATAATGAAAAGAAAACCATATTGAGCTACTGCACAAGAGAAATTATTGAAGTTCAGGAACTGAAATTTTAGCTTTATATGGAAAATGGTTCATCCCCTAGATACCATGCTAGATTTTCACAAATGAATCTTGGAAAGAGTGAAAGACCAAAAGAATCAATTAATAAATAAAACAATCATTTAACAATATGATATACAAGGATAAAAAAGAATCAATAGCCATTAATAATTAGGGTTGTGCATTCTGTCAAATTGAATATAATTTTTTTGAGAAAATAATAATTAAATCGAATGAAAATAATGTTATTTTAATTTAATTCAATTCAATATCATAAATAATATAATAAAATGCTTATAAAAAATATGATAAGTAATAGAGAGATTTTTATAAAACAAACCAAAATGAAATTACACCTTTAATTTTAAAAAATTAATTAAATTATGATCAATTAGGTTTGAATTTCAATTTTGGTTCTCCTTTTTCACAGTTCTAGACATTATTGCATTAATCTTACTTACCGTTTGGTATTCGGATTGTCTAAGCCATAGGATTAGGATTAGTTAAGCCATAGCATTAATTATATTAGCCCTTATTTAGTACAAATATTTTAATTCTTGTATTAATTAATCTTGTAATATCAGTATGATGATTTAAGTAATGGAATAAATTAGTGGAATAATTAAATTACTTAAATATCGTTTATTCTATATTTATGAAAATAAAATTATATTTTTACTTGACAATATATTATATATATGTTTAGTTAAAATTAAATTTTTATTTATTTAATAATGATACAATTGAGTGGAATTATTTGATACACCAGCTAGTTACCTCATCCTATGTTTTTGATTATTTATAAATTATAAGTAGTTTTGTAATAAGACTCTTGTTCGATATATAGTGTATAAAAAATTCAAAATTGTCACCATTTTTTGTTTTCCAAATAAAATAGAAATTTATATACTTTTGAGTATCTTTGAAAGGAAATGTGAAGTTAAGTGGCAAAGGTAAATTATTAAATAGGACAAGAATAGTAATTGGAAAACAAATTTATGTACAATGAATTTTTTTTTTCTCTTTGCAAATATGAGTTAGAAAATACATCATAAAGTATATTAACCAAATTAAGATTAACAAACCCTTCTATGCCTTCAACAAATTAGTCCTTAACATAAATTGGCATGTTTTGCCTAAGGATAGTTTATAATTTATAATTTTATAATGTAGAGATTAGTAATTCCATTAGATGGGGATTACTAAAGACATAGGAGAGGTAGGTTTTAACTGATTCTCATGCTATGAGTTTAGTAAGCCTAATATAGTTTTTTTTTGTACCAAACATGGGATTTATGATTGATCCTATCACTTAACTAATCTATCCCATGTACCAAATAGTATTATAAAAGCATTTAGAAATATGATATGGAATTGTAAATATAGTGCTGAATAAATGGGCTTTAAAATCATCTCAAAAGAGAGTTTAGTAGAAGAGAGATATTCAATCCATTATAAATAGTATTTAGATCTTATAATTAGCCGATAAGCTCTAAGTTCAACACATGCAAAAATCTGAAACTTGATATTTGCAGTTCTGGACATCTACGGGTAGTGATTCAATTGGTAGCTTTAATACCATATTGAATAAATTGACATTGAATCTAACTAATCCCAAAAATTAGACTAAGCAAAGATCTCTAAACCATTATAAATAACATTTTAGATCTTACAATTGACATATGTGAAATATCTCAATATTTAGAACTGAAAATCAAACAATATTTAAAGAAATAAGAAAAAGATGGTGTGCAGGGAAGGAGGCTGATTTGAACCACAAAATAATGGGTGATTTGGTACAGGCAGAGAACTCACCAAGGAAATGAAAGCACTCAATTAGAGTAAGAGAGACTTTAGGGGTAATATGCTCTCATTATCACCCACTTCAAATATGGTACAATTCACCACCTTTTTTGTTCATAGTTATCACCTTGTTTGAAAGCAACCCAAGAGCAACCCCAGCTCACCATATCATGTGGTCCTGCTAATTATGCGCCAGTCTCACCATAAGGGTCAGTCTCAGCTAGAGATAGACCATAAATGCAAAATAAAAATTTTTAAAAAAGAATAGAAAAAAAATTAAAACAAAGTAAAATTTAGATAAGTGGAGAAAAACGGCATGTATAAATGGAAAGAAAATAAACATGTAGACAAAATTCAAAGGGATATAATAATATATAGCGAATTAAGTGTTTTGATTGAGGACATCACTATTTCCTTTTTTAATATGTATATTTATAGAGCTCTAATCTATGGCATTATAGTGGTTGGCTAGGGTTTTTGGAGATAGTCTTGTTTTGCACAGTGGATATAGTACAAGCACCCACTCATAGCCCAGCACTGAAGCACCAATCCCTTTTTTCTTTTTTTCTTTTTAAGCTGTTATAATAATAAATAAATAATTTCAGTATTATTGAGATAAAACATCAGTTATTTAAAATATTTTTTAAGGGTATTTTTTTGAAAAAAAAAGTTGATAGAAAGAAAAGGTAAAACGATAAGCACCCAACATCATCAACAACATTAACATTCTCTAAAGTCTCAGAGTTGATAGAAAGAAATTAAGAGAGAAAGAGAAAGAGAAAAAAATTATTATTACAATTATTTATTTTTTTGTTTTGCTTTCTTTCTTTTAAGTGAAAGCGACGTTTAATTAGAGAAGCACACAGTCAAAGACTCAAAGGAGCATTGGCCTCTTTCTTGACAGGCTCTCGCAGTATATTGCCCTTTGGATGTGAAATAATTGTCCTTTCCCCTTTCTAGGGTTCGACATAGCCACGTGGAGCTTCATTTTTTATTTTTTTATTTTTTATATTATTTTTCTTATTATTATATGAATCTTCCCACAGTTAGTCACGGACCATTGACATAAATTTTCACTTTCTTTGATTTTTCCTTATATCTTGGTTTTTTCTTTTCTCACACACACATATATATATATATATATATATATTGTTGTTCTTATATAAAAAATTGTAGATGTATATAACGAGGAATTTTGAATTTAAATTTTTAATATATAACTGTTTTAAAATTTTGTCAATAAATATTTTACTGTTATTAAAATTTTATTCATTATGAAAAAAATTAATTTCAAAGTTGAAAAAAAATTTGTCAGATGTTGGTTTTTTTGTAATAATAATAAGTTTTGAACTTAGAATTTTGTATATATTCATCAACTTATATAACAAAAAATTATCATCTCGATCATGAAAATTATTCAAAACTTATTGATTAAAAGGATATTCCTGCCATTATATATATATATATATATATATATATATATATATATATCGGTGGTTGGTTTGTTGGTAAAATTAACCTTATAGGCTGTTGCTCTCTCTTCGTCTCTATATATGTAAATCTTTCAGCTGCTACCACGTGAAGTGGCACCAATTTTTGGTGTTCCTTATCCTCTCATTTCCCACAATATTGCTTTTCTTTCTTTCTTTTTTTTTTTCCTTTCATTTTCAGTGTACTTTTATAGTTTTAGACCAAGAACCCAACTTCCTGAAAAATAAGGAATATATATATATATATATATATATTTATATAAGAGAAAAAAGGGAGAAAAGAAAAATAGCAAATAATTAGGTAGCTCTCCTTGTCTCCAATATATTCTGCTTCCTTAGATGCCTTAAAAATCCCACACACACCACCATTATTAGTTATACAAAATCATCCCTTTCTTTCTCTTTCTCTCTGTGTCACAGTTACAGCCCCCATGGTCGACATTTGGTACTTGTGTTGTGCTGTCTTTCTCAACCTGTTAGTCCTTTCTTTGGGGAAAGTAAGTTTTTATCAAAAATCTTTTCTGGCTCACTTGTGCAAACAGACTCTTTAACATCAAAACACATGTATATCAAGAAACCTTATATATATAGCTAGCGTATATAGCTCTTGAA